>QTSX02004640.1:0-37685 GCA_014839935.2 Entomophthora muscae | reverse complement strand
AAAGGACTTGGGCATTGATAATGTCAAAACAGCAGGCTTGACCCACCAGAAAGGTTCCAAGTAATCAGGATTGTGACCTGCAATCCAATTATCTAGTCACTCAAAGCCAAACTAGGAAGTTGACTCAAATTTCTAAATACAACAACATGAACAGAAGATTATCCCCTACAGTGGATATCTTGTTTTGGAACTTGACTCATTAACAGGATCAGGCCACCCTCTTCACCATCCCAATGTGTGATCAACACTATCATGTTCCTGTTATCCACAATTCACAATGACTATATAATACTTATCTCTCAATAAAGAATATGACTAGTTTCTAAACAGTTTTCCTTTTGTAACTTTTTTGAAACAGCACAGTTTTAAAAATGATAGCACAGGTAGGTTCTCCATCTTACCTTAACTTGAAAAATTCCGCCTATTGCCCATAATTGCTGCGGTCAACAAATCCTTGATAGAATCATGTCTGGCCTCCCACTAGACTGGACACCGTTCATGCCTGGTACCGAGATACCTGATGGGTTTGTCCTTTACCAGAACACGGTAATGTAATACCCCAAAGCTGTAGGTATCACTTGCAGCATGTATGATAGTAATTTAGCAAATTGGAATCCAGTCAGGGTGGTGATGATGGGATATATGGTCATCAACCAGTGGAAGATCTTGGTGTGTACATTGTATCTCCCAAAACTCCCGGCAAAGTAGGTCAATATGTAGTACATGGAGGTGTACATTGCAATAGAGAGTGTGGAATGTAGAGATACCAGGGGAGGACAGGGTCCAGTATGAGAGGAGTTCAGTTGGCCAGGATTGTAATGAGAATCATGACCTAGTCCTTCTGGAGAGGGCCCAAAGAACTCTGATCCCTGTTGGTAGCCTCCAATCCCAAGGCAAGCTGTGAGCACAGCTGTGAAGATGAGATGGTTCATCTTCCTTGGATTGGATGATGGTTGGCTGTGGCTAATGATTAAGTTGAATTAAGTAGTTAAGTAGAATTTCACTTTATTGAGGGTATTAATCTCAATAATAGCACAAGCTATTACTGAGGTGGGATCCTTAATTTATAGTACTTTCCCTTGTACAGAGATTTGCAATTGGGAGGGAAAAAAGGGGATGGGAAATCCCAGAAGTTTGGAAGATAGGGATAGCAATTGGGACTTGGGAAGATGGCCAAATTCCTGTTCTCCTGCTATCTGTGGCTGGTTGGGAAGTTCTTGAGGTGAACCAATAATTTCATGTTGCCCTAGTGCTAAGTGAGGGGTGTGAGTCAATTCCTTTTCAGAATCTATTTTGGTTTCAAAAACATTTTTTGGTTGGAGTTTGACCCTGACCATGTGGTCTGTAAATTAGCATCCAATTGGTTGGTGGCAAACTTATTTTTAAAATCTGATCCATTATTCCCTCCTTCTTCTGGAGGTGTAATTTTGGTTTTTGAATAATCCCTTATATTCAGGGATTTGTTTGATTGGCTGTAGGGTGAGCCCTGGGACCCAGGTAGATGGCAGGCAGCCAGCTGGGGCCCAGGGAGTGAGCGGGCAGGCTGGCAGCAGGCACACTGGCGGCTGGGTGGGCAAGCGGGTGGGCAGCAGGGGCCTGGTTGGTGGCTGGGATGCTGGTGGGGGGCAAACAAGCGGGCTGGAAGGCTGGTGGTGGGCCCACTGATGCCTGCCTGGGCAGGCAGACAGCTGGCAGGGGGCTCCCAGGTGGCTGGCAGGCGTGGCAAGCGTCTGCGCGGTGGCGGCAGGCACCTCCCTGGATGATAAATTAGTCCAGCACCCACCAAAATCCGGTTTTCCTTAATTTTATTTTTATTTTCCCCAAATAACGGGGGAAATTCTTGATCAAATTTTGCCCCTTGAATTGGGAATTCAGTTATCTTTTCCCAGCTTTACCTTTCAATCAGGATTTGATTTATGTCAGGAATATTTCTGACAGGTAATCCCGCTCTCTGCCTTCAACACCCTTTTGGCACAAGGTTTCTTCCAAGCACCCGCCACCTTCCCTCAGGCAACTAAGGACGGTGTCATGCCAGCCTATGTGGCCCAGATACTTTGGGGTGCCGCCTTGGAACCTTTTGCAGGAGCCAATAATAACAACACAGCAGCATAGATTCAATCTGCCCAGAGCAAGCTGGCACAAATGGAATGCCCACAACAGTTCTGGATTGAAGAGAGATCTCAATTTGATTGACACACAACACTGGTACCTGGTGCAACAAGTGGCATAAAGAACACACTGTGAAGGATTGGGAAACCTTCAAGAAGGTCTTCTTGGCAAGATTTGTGCTTAAGGACACCACACTCATGATCATACACCAAGTAAAGAATCTAACCCAAACAGGCACTGTGAAGGAACTAGCCCAAGCTTAAAAGGAACTCCAATTATGTGCCCCCTCAGATATGGCCTTCAACACTCCAGCTACCCATCTCATGTACTATGGCGCACTCAAGTCACATGTAATGAGACATATAAACCTGGACCAAGTAACCAATCTGCAAAGTCTATATTGCAAAGCAGAGAAAGCGGAGCAGATATCCAACACTCTCCACAATGTGCAAACTGGAAATAAGGAGCAACCAAAAGATTCCCACCCAACTGGACATTCCAATCAAATGCCTCTGGGGAACAATAGCAACAATTCAAACCACAAACCCGCAGGTTCAAATGGTCATGGAAACAGGAACAACAGCCAGTCAAACCGTACCCATTTCTGTATCACTGCCACCCAAGACAATCAAGACAAGGAAAAATCTGGGGAGAGCACTAAGCAAGCCAAGCTCTTCCTGCACAACTCCTGACTCACCCAACAATGAGTACCAACCTAAGGACGTGGACCAATTTCCAAATGATCCAAGTACCCTCTTAGGGCCCAGTATCTTACACCATCTCCAGACATCCCAATAAACTGATGTCTTATCCTTTATGCTTTTGCAGTTACACAGGCTCAGCACTCCTGGACTTGGGCACAGACCAAACCCCAGTCAACAGCAGCTTTGTAGACAAGTTCAAGCTAACCACTAATCTTTTGCGGATTAAAAACATGGTTTTGGCTGATTAACATCACATTGCTGTGACAAGGGAAACTGCCCCCTTCTACATCATGATAGTGAACCTACATTACACTATCCAGGGTCCTGTCATCAACTTTCCCAAGTTTGACATTGTGCTGGGACTGGACTGGCTGCAAAGGGACAACCCCCATATAGACTGGGCTGCAACTGTGGTAAGTTCAACTCCCTGGTGCTCAACTCTCTGGTAGTTGACACTATAGTAAAGTGAGATTTCAGCTTTTCCCCTGATCAACAACTGGAAATTGACACTTTTTTAATTATTGGATCTTGATGTACTGAAAACTTTTAATATGGAAATAAATTAAGCTTTACAGCTATAATATACTAAAGTGATTTCAGAGAGCTCAAAAATTCAATAAAAAGTGTACATTAACTAATAAAATAAGGAGAAATAAGCAACTATTTCTAATTTTACTATGTAATTTACACTCTTCATTATAAAAATATTTTTGATTACCATAAAAATTAAAATTCTAATGAAACAAAAATAAAAAACAAAAAATAGAAGCTATACTAAACATGAAGAAATATTAATATTTATTTGATATAGTTCATATAAGTATAAATGTGAATTTCTTTTGTTTTATTAGGAAATTAACAGAAATTAAGATATTTTATTCACTTTCAACTATAACTATTCATCTCAAACTTACCATATATACATAAAATAATCAGTGCTATCTAAATAAATCAAAAACAGAAAAATTAAAACTAAATACTAATTAATCAAAACTAAAAAGTAAAAATTAAATCCATAGAAGAAAGACAGCAAGTTTATTCCTCCCCATTCTTTCCCTTCTTCATTTTGGCCCCTTACAAGAGGGCAGTTCTAATGAGCTCAAGATGCTGCTTAATATCCAAAGCCTTGCATTTATGCTTGGCTGCATTCTGGATGGCCTTTGTGAAAAAGGCTGACTTGGTGGTGAGCTTGGTGGGGGGATGCAGTTGGCCAAGTCATGCAGCTTGGATATTGTTTTCTCCTGCTCATGATGGAGGAGGGAAAAGAACTTATTGAATTTTGGGAGAAGCCCAAAGTTAGCCTTGAGGTGTTTGTGATAAGCCTTCAGCGCTGAGGTGGTCTTGAGCTCACCATTCACTTGCCCAGTACACATTCCAGCTGACCTTGGCACGGGCCTTGCCTTGCTTCTGCGTAACAACCTTCCCAATCCACTGGGGCTCAAAGTACTCAAGGAAAGGCTTGAACTCCAAGTGCTTAACTACATAAGTATAATTTGAGAGAACCTTGAACCCCTGTGCAGTGTGCTATGGCTTTTAAAAAGCCAAGGCACTAGATTGTGCCAGCACAAATTTTCAGGTGTCTCAGGTATCCCTGCAGCTCAACTTAATTAGCTTGACATGGCAACAGCGCCCATGTTGACAGTAGCTATGTCAACACTATAGTAAAGTGTTGATTTTGTTTTAATAATGTCTCCTTCTGGATGTCAACACTTTTAAAAATAATAGTAATTGATGTAACAAAACTTAAATATAAAATATTAATCTATACTAATATAGTAAACTAAAGTGACTCTATAGAGTTCAAAAATGCTATAAAGCATACATTAAATATTATAAATGATGAGATATATGCAGTTTTTATATATATTTTATTATGTAAAAACACTCTTTGCCATGAAAACATTTTTATTTCTAAAATTATTAAAGTTAAAAAGATACAGAAATATAATAAAAAACTATAACAAATAAAAATTTAAGAAAACTATACTGTTTATTTATTATGTTTCATATAAGCACAGCTGAAAGTATCTCATACTTTAAGGATAAAATACCAATTTATAAGACATTTCTTATGCCATCACCTTGAAACTATACTTAAATCTTATCATTTATATCAAAAAACTGACTACTATATAATTTAATTAAAAATTAAAAGTTAAAAAATAAGCAGGCAAAGTAAAGCAAGGTTTATTGGCTAATTGAAGCCACCAACAAGGGAATTATAAACATATTCAAGGTATTTCTTTAGATATGCCACCTTGTACTTCTAATTAACTATCTTTTGTACTTCCTCCTGGTAGCCCTGGTCCTTGATTTTCTTTTTTGGGGCCATTTGATTAGCCAGGTTTGTGAAACATTGAGACATTCCTAGCTTGCCCCTTGTGAGGTTAGGGTGATTGACCACAAACAATCAGGCTAATCATTGCACACAGATCATTACATTTACACACTGTACTATCACTAGGCTGATACTCTATTAAGTGTAGTAATTATACGCTGTATAATCATTAATATATTATAATGGATATGGCAGTTATACAGCATATAATTGCTAGTTTATTAGGATAGATGCAACAATTATATGCTGTATTATCACTGATTATCATTCCAATGTGTTATATTATACGCTGTATAAATACTATTTAATATGGCTATTATATGCCGTATAAACGTTAGTCAATATAGTGATTATCATTGATTACACGGCGTGTAATCACTAAATCATCAACTGTATATTGCCCATACCATCCTGCTGGACGTTGTATCAACTCAGCCTCACCCATCCTAATGGTGTCTATGGTTATATCAAACAAGTGATGCACATATGTCAAGGAAATACCAAGTTTGGGTCAGCATTACACAGAATATAATCAAGCTTCCTATTGGTTTGGGTCAGCATTACACAGCAGATAATCCACAGGTTGATACTGGATTGAGTCTGCTTTTATATGGCGTATAATCCCCAATTCAACCCGTTGCATTAATAAGCAGAAGGCTCACCAGCCAGAAAAAGATCACTGATTAAGCCCTACAAATGGAATACTGGAATTCCACCTTCCAATGTGAGAGGGCTGAACAGGGAAAATTTCTAAGCATCAACTAAATACAGCAAAGTTTCACAGCACAATAATAGGTTTGTAAGATATAGCCAACCAACAGACAACAGCAAGCTAGCTCAAGAAGAGCGTAGGCTGTAGCTGAAGTACCATGTACACCTGTCAAGGCCAGTAGCAATACACATGCCAAGGACAGCCAATCAGGATAGGCGCAGCCAGCAAAAATGGACCTATTGCAAAGGTAGTCACTGAGAACTGTCTGAAAGGACAAGAATAAGGGTTGTTGCAATATATATTGTTATTTACGCCTGAAAGGATAACAACAAGTTCTTAGTTACACCTGGATAGATTGCAGCCGCTGGCTAGATTGTACTCCAGTTTTAATAAACATAATTATCTTCAAAGTTCTCTTCTATTGTAGTCTGTAGTGCTGTTGCATTGATTAGATAGAGTACATTGGCAAGGCTAACATCTATCTGAAGCTTTGAACATACCAGTAATAACACAAGTTGCCCAACATTGGTGCTCACTCAAAATCAAGCCTCTGCCAATGCCACAGGAAACTGCCCCTGCCCGCCAAGGATTGTCCTTGGCTCCGCCTCTGCCTCTGCCCACCTTTGTTGACAAGCATGGGTACAAGATAGAATCATCAGACAGTGAGAGTGCTCCTGTCTTTTCCGTGAGCAACCCTGTGGTTGTTCACCCTCCTGCAACCATCCCTTTGGTTGTGGCCCTGTTGCCCTCTGTCCCTGAGGGTCCTGTCTTGGTTGGTTCCTACAATTGCACACAGATTGTAGAGCTGGCCGAGATTTTACTTTGTGGGTTCTGCCTCTGTCCCTCTGATTGCCCTGACCATAATCTAAGCATATTCTTCCACTACTGGGACCAGGAAACTTGCTGACAACTCTACTGGCTCTATCAAAATGCCTCATTCCAAGCTCTTCAGGAGCGCCTTGCAAGCAGAGACCACGTCATGGAGTACCTTGCTGGCTTTGTCCATCCCTCCGTGAAACAACTCCAGCTTGTTGCTGCACGCCATAATCTCAAGCTTTTGTCCCTGGGCAACACCCTCCTCTCCTGTTGCCGCAACTAGGCTGAGCAATGGGGCACAGCCAATGCCTCCTTTTTGGAGATGCAAGTTGTGGTCCTGTCTAGTCAGTTCATGGGGGGAATGTGCATGCAAAAACTGATGAACTGATTGATATCCTAAACAAAAAGTTCAGGGCCATGGTTCACAAAGCAATGGACGCCCGTGGAGCTTCTCTGGCATGGCTACAGGACATGCACAAGTTCTGTGCTGAGTCAGACAAGTTCAGCGTGAGAATGTCAGACAACATAACCACCATGGACCAGAACATGATTGCCCTGGACAAAGAAGTAGAGCACTTGGCTCACAGCTTCATCAGTCTGAAAAATACGTTCTGGACAACTTCCAGAGGCTAGAAGCAAAAGTCAACAGCCACCTGAAGGCATCCCACTCATCCACGCTGAAACCGCTACCTTGCCCAACAGTGCAAAGATTGCAACACTGGAGACTAAAGTAGCAACCTTGGAGAGCATAATCAGTGAATATGAAGAGGAGTTTGCTAGAGCACATGAGACCATAATGGCCCTGCAAACAGAGCAGACAACCTGTAAGGAATTCCATACCTTACACAAATACAAAGACAAACATAAGGATTCTGGACAAACCTTAAAACCAGAAAGCTGCATTTTTAAATGCAGATTTAAAAACCAAGTTGGATAACAGAACTATTAATTTAATTGAGCCAAAAACACATTTGAAATTGATAAACAAATGTGTTTTAAGCAAAAACAATTGTAAAAACCCAGAACAATATCTAAAATTCCACTTTAAAACTGGAAATTAAGGCTTCAAACAACCATTCCAACAACCGTAACAAATAAGCATTAAATTTTGGCTCCAAAAACCATAGTACAGACAATCAATCATAAATTAAATGTGTAAACTTCCCAATCCAGAACTTCAGGGACCTAGAAGGCCAATCAAACCCAGAGGACTACCCAAGTCACTGCAATACTGTACATCCAGCTCCGGATACCATCCAAAACCTAAGTGAGATACAATACTGCAATACAATATTCCAACCTGCCTCTTCTTGCATTGCAGCCTGCAGCTTGCTGCAGGCCTGCAAGGCAATCCTTTTACCCCACACTTGCAGGTTGGCCTGGTAAACTCTATGATCCACCCCCAAATTATTTCAGTATTTAAACTGAACATTTTCCCTTGGGCTAAGTGCTCCAATAATTTCTTATTTCATATCAACCCAATAAATCTATATTCTCAATTCTAAACACTTAATTAGTAGATTCTAAAAGTTCCCCCCAACAACATTAAGTTAATATTCCTTGTATGAACTTTGTGTGTGTTAATCAATTATGGGCAAGCAAATGTTAACTTCAAAAACCCTGAACCAACTCCTACTGACAAATCTGAAGACTCAATTTGGTATCATTTTGGTCTGCATCAAAGACATGTCCCTTATGTTAAAACAGCTCAATTCCCACCAATCATCCACCCCAAGGCCCCCTGGTTGGTCTTGGGGTACACCAGTGTCTATTATCTTCTCAATCACTTCACTCCCTTCTTGGGAAGATTCTGTCTATTTGGTCACCTTCTACACATGCTAAGATAAGAATTCCAGTTGGTTCCACTCTGATCAAATTCAACTTGGGAGCTCTTCTCCATTCAATTTGGGAAAGGCTTCCCAATGAGTGGATCCCTGACACAACCCTGAAGAATGCTGTGTCATGCCTATCCAAAACCACAATGGGCGTAAAGTCTGAGCTCCACCAAAGAAGCCTGCAGATGGACAACAGCAATTTCCATGACCGCCTGGCTAAAATGGAAGCTCAGATCTAGCTACTAGGAACAAAGGGCTGCAAATGCATCTCAAGCAGCCGGCAAACATCATCCTCAATGCGCACAGATCACTATGAAGACGCCGCTGACACCTCTGAGGAGGAAGTGGAACAACCAAAAAGGGGGATTCCCAAGGTATTCACAACCCTTCCCTCCAGAGAGCCTTTCACGCCAAAGGACACACCTAGGGCTAGGTGTAGCTATATGGTGAATAGGCAGTAAACTGCCTCCCCCGCCAGCCCACCAAGCCCACAGCTGTGAACAAACGGTTCAAACCTCTGAACCTCCCAAAATTCAACATACAAGGGAACTGTGGGGTTCCTGGTCACCAGTCCCCAAATTGTGTCCTGGGTCATAGCCAAGGACCGGCTTGGAGGAGTTGTCATTCTCCAACAGTGGTGAATGGTTGGTTAGGAGCTTATACTTGGTCTGCATAAGAGAAAAATCTTCCAGTACCTTCCCAATTACTAGGCAAGCGTCTTTATCATACACTTGTACTTCAGCAGGTGCCAGCCCTTCTGTAGGCCAATACCAATCCTGTAATAGTCTTGCAAACTCTTCTCTAATGAACTCTCTTCCTCTATTTGACATCTCCAAATGCCTTGTCACCTTCTCCCACTTCTCCTGGGCAGATTTACTAGAGGAAAATTCCTGCACCCTAGGCAATAGGATTTCTCATTCCCTGGGCTAGGATAGAAAATATGGGGTAATTGACTCATGGGACTTATATTCTCTCTTTACACAGGAAATTTGGATAGGGGTTGTAATAAAGGCTTTATTCACAGTCAGAAGGAAGATCCCCGTAGAAACCTTCTGATATATGGCCTTGGGATAGGGAATAATAAAGGGTTTGTGCCAATACTTGGAGTCCTTTTAACAATATCTTGGACTCCTTGTAATTGGTCTTTGACTCCTGCTCCTTGAACTTGGGCTCCTGCACTTTGGTCTTGGGCTCTGGCACTTTAGTTGTGGGCTCTGTTGTCTTAATCTTAAGCTCCTGCAGTCTGTTCTAGCTCTGGCTTCCTACTTTTGGTCTTTTGGTTCCTTCTGTAGCTCTTGTGGCCTTTGTAATCCACTTGATCTAGTCCCTGAAGAGTCTCAGATAGCTCTCCCTTTTATAGCCCCTTGTTTCAAACCAAAAACCTCTCTTAGAACTCTGGTTTTTCAAAGCTTAAACTATCCAGTTTTTCTCCTTCTATAATATATTAAACTTTAAAACTTACTTCAGCCAATGAAAGCCCTGATTTTTCTGCTTCTCTTTTTTAGGCATTAACTCTTAAGTTAAAGCCCTTAAAACACTGATCAAATAGACTCCAGCTTGCAGCCAATAACACGCCTCAATTCAACGGTTTCACCAAAAGGGTTTCCCCAGATGGCTTGCTCTTGACCCTGGTTTGAACCTGAGGCTGTCTTGCTCCAGGTAAACAACTGCTCTGCGTTTTAACGGTTTTGTTGTGATTCACGTCACGTTTCCCCAGCAAATCTTGAGCGCTTCCACATATGTTTTACTTAGGCAAATTTTTAAACCCTCAATTTTACAACGGTTCTCCGTATTTCTCCGTGTTTTTCTCAAAGTTTTGTGACTTTCAAACCTGCTTGCTGCTTGCCCTCTTGCCTCTCATAGTTGTTCTTGGCAAAATTTGCCCTTTTGCCCTCACAGTTTCTCCATTCTATTTCTGGCCTCTTTCTAGCTTCTTTCTGACTCAATTCTCTTTAAATAAATTTACAGTTCTAACAAACTGTATGTTATTTTTCCTCCTCTTTCTTTTCATTATATGATATTAAATCCTTTTTTAATCATAATCAGGCAGTATTTAATTATTATTTAACTGCTTCTTTTTATCTATTTTCCTCTCAAAAGACACTAAAACAGTTCTTCCAGCCTCTGTACCCATTCTGGTTAGTTCCTTCAGGTTATCTCCTGGTCCTGCACTCTCATCCTCTCAGCTCTTCAGTCCCTCAACACAAACTTCTGGTCCTTTGGTCATCATTCATTATGATCAGCTAGACCTGCATCATAATCTTCTTGTCCTTCAGCTTATCCTCAACCAGTTCCTCAACAAATCCTCACTAGGAACCTCCTTTGTTCCTTCTACACACTGAACTATATTGGTTCCCAAATTCAATATGAATTAACAGTCCGTCAACTAGCCTTCACTGTGATCAAACAGTCCCTCTTGCTAGTCTTCCCTGTTAATTCTGTGAACTACCTTGGTTCTTTATCTCAGTCCCAATTACCAGAACTTGTAGACCCAGGCATGAGTCTATATTGAACTGGCATTTGACTGGGCCCTTGCAAGTGGCAATCCACTTAGGCCATTTAATCATATATCAATGTCTATGTGTTGTCTTTACTCACCCAGGTGATGAAGTCTGGGCTTTCATTTGCAGAGTAATCAGCTCCACTTCCTGGAGGCCTGATCACACCAAGTTCTGCAGCTTGCTTCCCCAAGCAAACCACCTTGGTGACACCTCTGAGCATGCCTATACCCTCCAATGCTCACTTTGGGTTTCCCCAAAGCTCCCATAGGGGCATAAACGAGGACACCTTGTCAGTCTGTTAGGCAGGGTGCTTGCTCACAGACCTCCCACAAGCGTATTAGGGTACGTTGAGCCCTCAGAGCTCTTCTCCTCCCTGGCAGCCCACATTACCTGCAGGGGTCCAAACTTACTCCCCCCAGACAGACAAAGCTCCCTGCTTGCTATTTCAGTCTTCACCCTCCTGTAGCCATAGTTCCCTGCTAGGTGAAGCACTATAACCCAAAGCAGCCAACATCTTCTGCTGGGTGGAGGCAACATCTGCCTCTGGTAGTCCTTTATTACCTACCAGCCAGGCCTTAATTACCCTAGTAGACCATGTTACCTACTAGGCTCACCTTACTTACCTTAGTTAACCATGTTACCTACTAGGCTCACCTTACTTCCCTTAGTAGTCCCATGTTACCTACTAGGCTCACCCTACTTACCCCTAGTAGCCCTATGTTACCTACTAGCTTAAAGCGTCACCAGCTAACCACACATTGTCACTCTTCAGCATATTGTCTTTATTTGAAGCCAAATCAACTCTTGCCTGCAAAACAACACCCATGTGGATCACCACAGAAATGTACATTCCTTCCTGAGACTCTTTTAGATGGCAATAAGGGGCTCTATCAACTACCAAAAGGCAACCACACCCATTACTACACTAGACACAATCAGTGTCAACTTAGTGATGCCACGCCTACCTGCAACTGACTGGACGTATCAAGAGGCAAGACAGGCTGTGCTAGAAGAGTTTGGTGGAGAGGATATCCAATTCACCAGGAAGTCTGAGTTTGGCACCATAAAGTTTGCTCCAGGAAAAACTTTGCAGGAATTTGTGGAAAGATTATACCATGACACTCTGGTGCTCCTTGGTTCCGGTACAGTCTCCACCTTCAATATCTGCACTGCAATAAAGCAGGCCACTCACCTGTACAAAGGGCTCCACAGAGCAATGACCCCTGCCTACATCAAAGGCAAGGATGTGTCAGAAATTGTGGACTGCCTCCATAGTCATGCCAAAACGTTTGATCCTCCCAACTGACCCAAGTCCAAACAGCCAAAGCCAACCTATGAGAAACCACACTTCCAGAAAGAGGACCCCACTAAGTCCTCTGCACACCTTTCCTGTCGTGAAGGGTCCCTATTGAATTGCCTGTAACACAACAGGACACTGGAAATCAAAGTTTCCAACCAACTCCAAGAAGATACATGTGGTACAATCTCATTCTGCTAGCACAACCAAGGGAAAAGCCAAGGCAGAGTAGAAGAGGGAAATTCTAACTCCGCCTAATCCCTCAATGTTCCCATTGAATCTGTCCCCAAAGACCACTGTCCTGAAGAGCTGCACAAAGATGCAGTCTATATGGTTGTAGCCAACGGCCTGTATGCAGTGACCATCTGATCCCAAAGTAAAGTCAAGCAAGAAGAGGCCGCCCTGGCTTAAGTCTTAAAGCCATATGCAGCCCTGGCTGAAGTCTCAAAGCCATATGCAGCCCAGTTACAGAATGCCAGGGAAAATTGTCGCTCACCATGCTCCAACAACACCCCAAACTTAAAGTTGATCCATGTAGCTTTCCCCCTGGAGGAGCTCAATTCTGCATACCACAATGTCTGCAAAAGTTTGCTCTGCACCTTGGAGAACAATGAGGAGAATGGTATACACACATTAAAAAGCCTTGATGACTCTTATATTGATTGTACCTACATTGACATATTGGTTAACAAACATCACATTTGAGCCATAGTGGATAGTGGCGCTCCATTTAATATCATCTCCAATAAGATGGTGAAGAAATTGTGTATAGCCCCAGATGTGGACTATAGATCACCCTTTGGTACAGCTGGCAAGGAACCCACTTACTCTGTGAGAGCATACAGCGCACTACCTATGTAATTTGGCTCCATTGTAGTATCTGCCCCAGCAGATGTTCTGCCAAACAACACCTAAAATTTACTCATAGGCACCTCCTTCCTGGTAAAATATGGTGCTATGACACATTGGGGTCTTGCCACCTTTGAAATCCTTGGTCAGACCTCACCCTTGTTCTTCAGTAAGGAAGGTCAAGACACCACTCCAAGCCCTGCAAATTTATCAACCTGGTTTACGCCAACAGAATTGTCCCTGTAGAATACAAACTTGTTGGTAAACACTGGCATAAACCTCCTACACAGATTCTGAAACATAAGGGTATTCCTCTGAGGACCAGGTCCGCCTTTTCCCTGGAGCCTAGACACCAGAAGATTGCAGAGACTAGGTTGTCTGTGGTTATTCCTGAAGGACTATATGCTGAGGTCATCAAACCAGGGGCTGTTCTTGCTTTGAGCTGTGCATTGCGCCGGGCATTGTTACCCCTGGCCAACAGGAGATACACATTCTCTTGGCCAACATCACAAAGAAGACGCTTTCTATAAAGAAAGACCAGTGGTAGGCTTCTTACACTTCTACCCCACAGAGGAACTATATGAGGTTAAGGGATCTGGTACATTCAAGGAAATGGGTATACCGGACAAACCTGGGCCAGCAGTCCACCTGATTACCCCCTAGCTGACCTTTCCTCCCTTGGCCCCAAGGAGCAAGCTTGGGCATCTTTGCTGTTCAAAAAGTATTGCTCAATCTTTGCGGAAAGCAATCATGATCTGGGTTGTGCTGAAGGAGTAACCCATCACATCAATACAGGAACCACTCCTCCAATCCACATGTGCCCCATATAACAATCAAAAGCAAACAAAGAAGTCAGCAAACTGCTGAAACAAGGCATGTTGGTTCCGTCCAAAAATCCTTGAGCATCTCCTATCCTGATTGTTAAGAAGAAAGATGGCTCTAACTGAGTTGTCATTGACTATCAGCGCCTCAACAAGGTCACCAAAAAGGACTCATACCCCTTACCTTGCATAGATGACACATTAGACCACCTCAGGAATGCCAAGTACTTCTCTGCCATGGACCTCATATTGGGTTACTGGCAGATTGAACTACCCCCTAAAGAACAAGAAAAATGTGCCATTGTAACCTCACAAGGACTATTACAATTGACAAGGATGCTGAAAGGGCTGTGCAATGCTCCTACAACCTTTCAGCATGCAATGGACACCATCCTTGGCAACCTTAAACTCTCCTGTGTCCTAGTGTACTTGGACAGCATCAATGTCTTCTCTAGGACTTTCACTGAGCATCTAGCTCACTTGGAAGAGGTTTTCAAGAGGTTAGCAGCCGCCAATATTAAGATAAGGTTGCACAAATGCCAGTTCTTCAAGGACCAGTTGGAATACCTGGGCTTTGCTATAGATAGTCATAGCCTGCGTCCCCAGCCCGCAAAAATCAAAGCCATATCTAAGATGAAGAAACCTGAGTCAAAACGTGACGTACAGGTATTCTTGGGAATGGTTGGTTATTATTGACGTTTCATCCCCTGCTTTGAAGTCATTGGAGAACCTCTCTTCCACTTGCTGAAATTGGGAGTTGACCTTGTATGGAGTAAACAATGCCAAGGAGCCTTTGAAAAATTATGCTTGGCCTTGTCAAGCAACCCTGTTCTGATGTACCCAGACTTTGACAGACCATTTGTGATCTATACCAACGCCTCACTTACTGCAGTTGGGGCTGTATTATACCAACTTGACAACAAGGGACTCAAACACCCTGTAGCCTACGCTAGTAGGACACTAAACGTCCACAAACTCAACTATATGGTGAAAGAGCGCAAATGCCAGGCAGTCATCTATGCATGCAAACAATTTTGGGTCTATATCCATGGCGTACGGTTCACAGTGGTCACAGACTACACGTCCCTAGCTTGGCTCCAGAGCCTCAAGGAACCAGAAGGCCAACTTGTCCAATGGACATTGAAACTAAAGGCCTTGGATTACAAAATCCTTTACTACCCTGGCAGCAAGCGCCAGAACGCAGACTGCCTATCTTGTTTACCCACCGTGGCCCTGGTGTACCCATTAGCGGATCAGCTGTACCAAAAAATGATGACTGGGAAGTTTAGCAACAAGCCCAAGAAAGCGCAGCATATCCTACAGGACCTTTGAAAGATAAAGTACTATGTAATGGTGTGCTATACAAGCTAGTGGATGGTAAGGAATGCATATTCCCTCCTCCCTCCAAAAGAACTAGCATTGTTACAGCCACTCATAAGGCAACAGGTCATGGTGCCTTTTGGAAGACCAAGGAAATCCTGTTGTACACATATTTCTGGGAAGCAATGAATTTCAACATCCAAGAGACAATCAACTGCTGTATCAAGTGCCAAGGGAACAAGCCACTACAGAAAAGCACAACTTATTGGATGGTACAGCCCCATTTTGCCTGGCATACTATGTTGATGGGCGTAGTGGAACCACTCCCACATAGCGGCCCTGGCTTTTGTTATGTGGTAGTGGCTATAGATCACCTAACTAAGTGGGTGGAAGCCCAGCCTCTAAGGAAAGTAGACGCCCCTTCCACTGCAAAACTTGTCTTGGATGCCATTATACTTTGCCATGGCTGCCCCCAGTTCCTACTCTCAGACAATGGGACTAACTTTACAGCCTCTTTAATATTGAGAGTAAATAACCTCATGGGAGTTTGAGGGGTACTCTCCACTACATACTACCTGGAAACCAACAGGATGGTGGATTGAGTCAACGGTACCCTAACCTAGATCCTCAGGAAATTAGCTTCATTGCATACATCTTCCTGGGAAACGTACTTGAGAGCAGCAGTATTTGCATACAACATCTCAATTCACTCTACCACAGGAGCGTCTCCATTTCAGCTGATTTATGGCTGCCATCCTGTCTGTTCTATACTTGGTCACTGGTGACCCTGGGCAACTTTCCTACAATTGGTAACTAGGATAACTAGCCAACACCCTCATCAAATTGCAGGCATCTGCTTTTAGCAATACAGCTATCAAGACCCAAGCCAGATTTGAGAGGGACTCTGCTAATAGAGCCTCATTGCCTTCTTTTGAGGTAGGGGGAGGGGGTTGCATTCTGCAACACTCAAGAGGCGGATAGATCCCACAAACTAGACAAACTATGGGTTGGTCCCTTTGAGATCATAGAGAAAACCTCATCTGACGCCTACACCATCAAACATAAGGATAGTGAACGCATATTCAACCGTGTACATGCAAAGTTTCTACGTTCATTCTACACCCCAAAGGAAGGGCCTAATTAAACTCTATCTGAACTTGTCATAAAAGAAACTAACATAAGTAATATAAGCACATCATATAATTCATAACAAGAAAAATATAAAAGAATTAAATATGTAAAAAAATATAAAAGATATACAAATAGAAAATAAAATATAAAAAGTGCACTATATAGAAAGAGGGCTTAGTCCTATGAATATTTATTGGTGGGCATCTTCCTCAGGCTCCTCAGGGACATCATGGGTGGTGGCCTTCACATAGTCACCAAATGCGTGGGTGGCCACCACCTGGTAGAGAACAACAACATTTTGTAACCACATATGTTGCGCTTCAGGGGACAGCCGTTCCCAGTGCATAATGGATGCACTCAAAGAAAGCTGCTCATCTGCTAGGCGGTCCAGGCCACACTCAATGGGGAAGCACACCCCAACACCAGGCACTCCACTATAAGCCCCTCAGAATGATAGTTGGCTGGAAGACCTTGTTGGCAACGCAACACTTCACATTGGTAAAATTCCAAGATGGCCTGCATCTGGGCCAAGGAACCTCAAGGAAGCAAAGGCTTTGGCACTAGAAAAAGGTTCCCCAACAAAGCCATATGGGGGTTATACTGGGTGGGATTCCCATTCTCCAGATTTTTCAGGGTCAAGTTGATGGCTGCTGCCAGCCAATTGTGCTGATTATCAGCGCACCAAAGACCCCACTGACGGTTAGAGTTGGGACTGGACCCCCAAGCACGGGACCAGACCCACACCACTGCACAGTTGAAGTCAATCACCTGCACGTACTTGGCATATGATGCCACATTGGAGCAAGGCAGCCCCACTAAGACCCCCTCCAGAGGCCAGGCCAGCTTGCAAAGGGCCATGAAAAAAATGGCAGGAGGGTGATATTGTTTGAAGTGGCAAAGACAGGAGTGAATATCTGTCCCCTGGCCACAAGACAGAAGAAAAAAAAGGAACTCACTCAGAAGCTCATAGCCTTGTAACAGGCCATTCATCTCAAATTCTGCGTGATCAGAATGTACGTGAGTACCACAGAGCCCAGAAAGGCTGGATCAGGGGTATAAGATACGGTAGGTGGGCGGGGAACAACGGCCCTGTCCCGCCAGACTCTGGGTCTACAGAAGTGGCCCAATTAGCACCCCCAGCCACCAGAGGAGGACAATTCTCCTGCGCAACTTCTTGCTCCAGGATTGTACTGGGGGCGCTGAAAGGGATTGGTCACCACGGTGGTGGCCAAGGACAACTCCAAGCGAGTATCATCCCCATAAGCTCGTAATGAACGCCAACCGTAGAATTGGAGACAACATGCCTCCTTGCTCTGACAGTTGAATTCTTGTTGGCGCTCCTCTGACATGGTTGCCAGGAACTCCTGGTACTCTTCCTTAGTATTGAGGCGGGAGGAGGTTATTAAAATAGCCATAATTCCTGATTCTCTTCTTACCCTACCTATTTATGGTCAAGAGGGGGGAAATGTGAGGTTAGGATGATTGACCACAAACAATCAGGCTAATCATTGCACACAGATCATTATATTTACATGCTGTACTATCACTAGGCTGCTACACTATTAAGTGTAGTAATTATACGCTGTATAATCATTAATATATTATAATGGATATGGCAGTTATATGGCGTATAATTGTTAGTTTATTAGGATAGATGCAACAGTTATACGCTGTATTATCACTGATTATCATTCCAATGTGTTATATTATACACTGTATAAATACTAGTTAATATGGCTATTATACGCCGTATAAACGTTAGTCAATATAGTTATTAAATTGATTACACGGCGTGTAATCACTAAATCATCAACTGTATATTGCCCATACCATCCTGCTGGACGTTGTATCAACTCAGCCTCACCCATCCTGATGGTGTCTATGATTATATTAAACAAGTGATGCACATATGTCAAGTAAATACCAAGTTTGGTTCAGCATTACACGGCGTATAATCAAGCTTCCTATTGGTTTGGGTCAGCATTACACAGCAGATAATCCACAGGTTGATACTGGATTGAGTCTGCTTTTATATGGCGTATAATCCCCAATTCAACCCGTTGCATTAATAAGCAGAAGGCTCACCAGCCAGAAAAAGATCACTGATTAAGCCCTACAAATGGAATACTGGAATTCCACCTTCCAATGTGAGAGGGCTGAACAGGGAAAATTTCTAAGCATCAACTAAATACAGCAAAGTTTCACAGCACAATAATAGGTGTGTAAGATACAGCCAACCAACAGACAACAGCAAGCTAGCTCAAGAAGAGCCTAGGCTGTAGCTGAAGTGCCATGTACGCCTGTCAAGGCCAGTAGCAACACACATGCCAAGGACAGCCAATCAGGATAGGCGCAGCCAGAAAAAATGGACCTATTGCAAAGGTAGCCACTGAGAACTGTCTGAAAAGACAAGAATAAGGGTTGTTGCAGTATATAATGTTATTTACGCCTGAAAGGATAACAACAAGTTCTTAGTTACATCTGGATAGATTGCAGCCGCTGGCTAGATTGTACTCCAGTTTTAATAAACATAATTATCTTCAAAGTTCTCTTCTATTGTAGTCTGTAGTGCTGTTGCATTGATTAGATAGAGTACATTGGCAAGGCTAACATCTATCTGAAGCTTTGAACATACCAGTAATAACACAAGTTGCTTAACACTCCTCCTGCAGCTTCAGGAAGAATTTATTGAACTTGGGGTTAGCACCAAACTTAGCTTTGAGGTGCTTTTACCAAACCTCAAGGCCAGAGGTGGTATTCATCTCCGCCATTTGGCAGTGCTCTAGCAGTTCCAGGGCAAATTAGCCCCACCCTTTCTCTCCTAAAAGGCATCTTCTTGCCAACTCATTGGAGTTCAAAGTACTCAAGGTAGCTCTTGAAGATAGTGGTGTGCTTTTTGACATAAACATCCTCCTAGATGACCTCAAATCCAAGCCCAGTGTGCTCTTTCTTTGCAAGAGCCAAAGCAGAAAGCTGGTTGATGACAAATTGGAACTTTTTCATGCTATTATTTAGGTACTTATCAAAGAGCTCCTTCTCAATCTTGGTATACTTGATGAGGGCCTACCTAAAATGAAAGAAGCAGCCCTGGACTTCTCCATTGAAAGTGGCATCAAAGGCTCTTAACTGAGCAAAAAGTCCATTGCAATCACCTTTAGCCCAAGTGAGTGTGCATGAGCTAGCTGATCATCTGCCTTAGCAGACTCATCTTTCTTAGCAGTGGAAGGATTTCATCTGGTAATGTGGGAGGGAAGGTTGAGCTTGTTGGCTGGAGGGGAGCTTAAAGCATCCTGGACAATCCTGAAGGCCCTGGTGTAGACTTCAGTTTTGCACCAGGCAGTAGGAAATAGACAATGGGGATAAACATGGCATTAAACTGCCTGTGCAGGACCAAAAGCTGCTTGAAAAGGGTAGGGCAGTGTTGTAAATGTGCTGTTGAATAACCAAATGGTAGCAGTGTTGAATGACTTCAGATTTTGGGTTATGGTGTAGGCTAAAATTATATCTTCTGCTCCCTGCCCTTTGTCCTAGAGTAGGAACATCTCTCTATCCTCTATTTTGTTTAGGGAATCAGAGCGGACCAGGTCTTTAATGTCAGTAGTGCTCTTGCCCAAAGGATTAAGGGCTTGAGCTTATTGCTCAAAAGCTTGATCAACTGATTGTGGGCTGGCACCCTCTTCAAGCTGGTGATAGAGAGGTGTTTAAATGAAAGTAAAGTCATCTGGGTGGCAAAATTTCCTTGGAAATGGGCATTACCTATACAAGATATCACTTAAGTAGGCAGGAGATTATAGTGTTAGACATAATGCAAGTGTGCTCTCCCTTGATGTTTCACACCTTATTTCAGTTCTCAGTGTTGAGCTGAACTGGGCAGGAGCGGTCCTTTCAGGCATAATGACAGCTCATGAAGCCCTGGTTAACATTGTTTCAAGAGAAAATGTACCCATTGGCCACCATAGCCTTCCCACCCTTTTTTTACTCATTTTGGGGAAAGTACTTGGGCAAGGAAAAAAGATCTTTTAACTTGAAATCAGCATGATAATATATTGTGAGCCATAAGAGGATCCCAGAGGACAGCAGGTGCATATCAGAAGCAAGAGAAGTAATCAGGCCGCAGCTTGAAGTCATCCTCAGATGAGCTGGAATGGGAGTGCTTGGTTGAGGGGGAGATAAAGGAGAATGTCCTGGTGCTCCTCATGTGCAGAAAACTTACCCTTGGGGGAGTCTTTTCAGCTAGGTACTGCTTCTTGGTTGGCTCTTCATCTGATGTGGAGTTGTGTAGCTGTGGTTGGTGAGAAACTCATCAGATCCCCATTATTAGTGGAGTGATATGGGCTCTTCTTAGGGGTAGGCTTGGAACAGCCTTCTTGGTGGATGCTGGCTTCTGCTTTGGGGCTTTGGTAGCCTTGGAGGAACACTTGGTGCCTTTGGGCAGTTTGAATTTTTCTTGTACTATAAATAATAGTTAAAAGCTTCTAAACTAAATTAAATTGCAATTAATTCTTTAAAAATATCTCATAAACCCATAATAAATAAACTTCTAACTTATAGTGTCACTGTAGATTCCATTATACTGGGAATTATCTGCCCAAGTAAGAAAGCTCAAAAATCTGTAAAGCTGTTAATAAAATTAACTGATTTGATGGATTTAAATCAAACAGTTGATCAAAAATGGGTTACAGATACTCCAGTCTGCCAGCTAATTTGATTCCCCCTTGCAAGCTGATATTAATAAATTGACATAATATGCAAGTCACCATATATGATCTTATTAATCAGCATGGTTGTCAGAAATTGTTCACACAAGGGTTCTTTGCAACCTGGACTAGATACTTACTTGGTGATGCAGAAGGAATAGGAGCCAAAGATCCAGGTGGTATTGCTTAGTCAAATTTTGATATAATTGAATAATTTTCATTGTTTCAACTCTTAAGAGTTGAGTTCTCCCAAAATTTTACTCAATAAAAATAAATTATCTCTGGTCTAACTTTATTTTGAAATACATCCTGTAGTTGGCCTGCTGCTCTACATTCCCTACAATTTAATTCTTAGTAGAATTCTTACGGGGTGATGGGGCCCTGCTGTCAGCACTTTGTTTTTGTCTCCGCCCAATGTTAATCTGATACCTGCAAATTTAGGAGTTTTCCCCACCATATCCAAAACTGATACATTTGTAACATCTCAATGTCCTAAATTCTATGCCAAAGACTTATTGATTCTCTCTCAGGTGATTTATCTTGGGCTCCTTTGGTTAGGGTTAATTATTTTACTTAACCCAAGTGTATCTTTTGAAAATTTCACAAAACAGTATCTGAAGCTTTGTTGGTGGTTAATTTCAACTCTATGTAGATCTGGGTGGTGATTCCTCACCACCTAGAGACTGCTTCTTACTATCTGAAAATTTGTGTCACATATAGGGCTTCTATTGAAATTTAAAAATATGGAACTGGGTTAAATATTTCAAGTTTATTAAAGTTGTAAACAACAAGCATAAATATTAAAAGAAAAATACAAAAGAATTATTTTTAGAGATTTTTTTTTAAAAAACAAAGAAAATGAAAGAGAAAAGTTGGAAATACAACCTATTAAAAACTAGATGTTTTTACTACATAAAAGTTAAAGGTTTGTATGTGAGAAATGAAAAGTGGTAACATTATGAAAAAGAATAATTAGCATTAATATTCTTAATTCATACTGTCAATTAGGGAACTGTATACATTAACAGAGTCACATTGGCACTGTCAACATTTTTTGAAAAATTCACTGTGTTTTTCATAGTACACTTAATAAAATTTAAGCAATTCAGCAAAAATTAACTGTTTCTGGTGTATTGTGAAGCATTTTGAATATTTCTTGGTAGTTAAAAGCTACAGAAATATGTTATCCTTGCCAATGTAATCTACATGGAATTTTAAAGGAAACTGCAGATAACAGTAGAATAAAACTTGTAGATAATTACGTTTATTGGAGCTGGAGTAAAATCTAGCCAGCTGCTCAATCTATCCAGATATAACTAAGAGCTTTTCAACACCCTTTCAAGTGTCTATATCTATATATAATGCAGCAAGCCTTGTTTTTTCCTTTCAGACAGTTCCCAATGGCTACCTTTATAATAGTTCTTATTATTTTTGGCTAAGCCTATTCTAATTGGCTGTTTTTGACATGTGTGTTGCTACTGTCTTTCTAAGACTTACATGAAACTTCAGCTACATTCTATGCTCTTCTTGAGCTAGCCTACTGACAATTATTGATTGGCTGTATCTTACATGCTCTGATGGCACTAAGCATGATACTTGTAGTTGGTTGACTCTCAGGCATATTTCAAACCTTGTCTATATCCATAGGAATATAAATGTTGGCACTGCTTTTAGGATCTAATCAGTGATCTTATTTTAAATGATACACCTTCTTTTTATTAATACTACCGGTCAATTTAGAAACTATATGCCATATAATAGCTGACTCAATCCAATATCAAACCATTTATTATTTTCTGTGTAATTTTGTTGCAAAATCAGTATTCCAAGGTTTTTTGCGCCTCCATTAATTTTATATGTGCATATGCGCCTCTTAGGCTGGGGTGGGACTATAGTTCAAATTTACAAGGAATATAGTGCGTGTAATATTATTGAACATCTTTTTGTTATAGGATGTGTAATAAATGATAATCTCTATGGGCTAAAAATTATACCCATATAATAGGCCTATCAACTTAATAAACTGGTGTTTAAATGGCGTATAATTAATACACTTAATAGCATGATAATTTAGTGATAGTATGGTGTGTAACAGATAATATCTGTGTACAATGATTATCCTGATAATTTTTGGTCAATCAGCCTAATCTCACATTTCTTCAACTTGATCATAAATAGTGAGAGCAAAAAGATAATTAGGCATTATGGCCTACTCCACCATGTCTTTTTTTCTTAGAAGCAAGGAAGAGTATCAAGAGTTCCTGGAAACCATTTTTTAGGAATCTTGTCATGAATTTAATTGCTAGATTAAGGAAGCTTGACACCTTCAATTTTATTTTTATAGGTTGCTTTTGGTTTATGAGAGCAATACTTTCTCAGAGTTATCCTTGGCCACTATTGTGATGACCAACCCCTTTTAGTGCTCCCATAGCTTCATCTTGGAGAAGGAAGGTGGGCAAGGGATTAATCCTCCTCTTGTAGTTAATGAGGCCAATAGAGCCTTGTCTGTTGATCTGGATGCCTGACAAGCAAGGGTGTTGCAACTGAACCAATGGGGATTCAGTATTTGGAATTGAGGAAGACAACAGTCCAATAGGAAAGGACAGAATAATAAGAATAAGGTATTGTTTATTGTAGAATATTGTGATTAATATACTATGTGGGGAAAGCCACAAGGCCACAAGGGGGTGGCATGGTGGGGGTTCCATGTAGGGTTTGGAGCCAAGGAATAACTTGTGCGGGGATCAGCAGGTCAAATTGGCAACGCTCCTAATTAGGATAAAGTTCCTGCCATTTGACATTGTCACCAGATTCACTCATAACATTAGATATGTCAAGGGGCAGCTCCTCAAGCGCCCCCTGTGTATTGTAAGATACATTGGCAGGCAAGGTTTGAATCTCGGTTGCAACACCCCCCTTTCCCCCTGCTTGTCGTCAGACACCAGAACTGGAGTCTGCGGAAGGTCTGGGAAAGTCTGCACAAACAACCTTTGTGTGGGGATGGCACAACTGGGGCGCAAGCAATTGTGGTGAAGTTTCTTGATGTTTCCCTGGGCATCCTCAAGTTGGTAGGTGTGGTTGTCATAGACGGCAGCTACCTTGAAGGGCCCTAGGTGGTTGGGTTCTAATTTGGAAGAATTGGGATTGAGGGTGTAGACAGGGTCACCTACAGCATATCTAGCTTTGAGGTGTTTTGTCCCCCCTGCAATCTGCTTGTGTTCAATCTCCCTGGCTTTGGTGCTCCATTGGTCCAGGGAGGGAGTTGGTACTAAGGGGGGTTTGTTGGGAACCTTGGACCGTAGTTTCCCCTGTTCAACCCCTGTCAGACCGTCAGGTGTTCCAAAGGCCAGGGTGTTAGGACTAAACCCAGTGCCCCTGTTGATTCTTGCTCGCAGGATCAGTAGGGCGGTGGGAAGATGTTCAGTCCACGCAGTATTGGGATGCTCCTGTGAGAGCTTGGCAATCAATTGAACCAGGGAGCCATTTAACTGTTCCACACGCCCGTTGGCTTGCGGATGGTAGGGGGTTGTGACAATATGCTGGAGCGCGTTCTTGACACAGTATGCCTTCACAACATATCCCACAAGTTTGGGCCCACCATCTGTGATGAGACGCTTGGGTTGTCCAAAGCGAGCTACAATCTCCTTGCCAATAAAGCAGGTAACAGTGATGGTGGTGCGGTTGGTTGTGGCCCAGGCCACTGGCCAACACGTGAAATAGTTGATAGCGGTGATAATATAATTTTTACCTAGTCTGTCTTTGGGAAGCGGCCCCACAATGTTGAGGGCCCACTATTCAAAGGGTTCCATAGCCTTAATGGGTAGGACAGACTTAGGGGGTGCCGGTTTAGAAGTATTCTTTTCACACAATACACATGTCTCAAGGAGGTCCAGGATGTCTTGGCGCATGTGCGGCCACCAAACCTTATGTTTCATGATCTCAAAGAGGTTTTGCCCTCTGATATGACCCAAGGTTTGGTGGTAATGTAAGATGGTGTCTCCTTGTTGTGTAGTGGGAATATACAGCGTCTTCTTGCCTATCTCTGCTCGGCAACAGACGTTCCCAGCATTGATAGTGGATTGACTCTTGTTATCCTTCAGCTTGGAGATGGTGACCAAGTTAAGGCCCTTGTAGCGGGTTGTCTCAGGGCGCAGATAGAGCATGGGCCAGTTGGGGTCCAGACCGTTGTCTCCAGTGATGGACGCTACGTAGAGTTGTGAAAGAGTGTCGGCTGTAACAAGCTCGTTCCCAGGCTTATCTTTGATGCGTAATTGATAGGGGGACAGGCGTTTAACCCATCCTACTTGGCGGCGTGTCAAATGGGACTGTATGTTGAAGTATTGGAGTGACTTGTGGTCTGTCAGAACGCAGGGTGGGAAGGTCGCACCTTCCAAGTAACAGCGCCACTTCTCAACGCAGTGTACAATGGCTGCCAGCTCTTTATCATGGATGGGATAACATTGTTCCAAGTCAGTGAGCTTCCTGGATTCATATGCTACGGAGAGGAAGAAGCCATTGTCTGTTTCTACCCTTAGCACGCCCCCTACGGCCCTGTCAGAGGCGTCAGTCTTGAGTTTGTACTGTCGGTTTTGGTTGGGGAACTGCAGTATGGGTGCCGTTGCAAGCCTTTGCTTCAACGTCTTGAAGGCTTGATCTCTGGCGGGAGTCCAATGGAAGCGCTGTTTGGTATTGAGGAGCTCAGTGAGAGGTGCAATTAGTTCTCTGCAATTTGGAATGAACTTGCGTACGTAGGCAACCATGCCCAAAAATGTTTGCACTTGGCCCACATCTGTGGGGGGCGGCATGCTAGTGATTGCCTTGATTTTGGCAGGATTGGGCTTTATCCCTTGGGCAGAGATGGTGTGCCCAAGAAATAATAACTCTGACTTGAGAAACTCACATTTGGAGGGTTTAGCTTTTAGCTAGTTTCCCCAAAGGGTGTTGAGGACAGCATGGAGGTGTTGGAGATGGTTGGTTTGATCTTGACTGAAGACAATAATGTTGTCAAGGTACACCACCACACACTTTCCAAACAATTCCTCAAAGGCTTTGTTCATCAACATGACAAAGGTGGAGGGAGCGTTGGTCATTCCAAAGTTCATGACATGATACTCAAACAACCCATAATGTGTGCAGAAGGCAGTTTTTGCCTCATCCCCTGGTGCAATGCAGACCTGGTTGTACCCTGCAGTGAGATTGATCTTGCTAAAGACCTTCACACCTGCAAGTGTATCAAACAGGTTGTCAATCAGCGGCAGGGGGGTACTTATTTTCAACTGTCACCTCATTTAGGGTGCAGTAGTCTGTGACCAGGCAAAGAGACCCGTCCTTCTTGGCTACAAAGAAGACCGCCACCCCGTATGGAGAGAGCAAGGGGCAAATGAATCCCTTATCAAGCGCATCCACAAGGTGCTGGCAGAGGGTTTCATCTTCCTTTGGTGTGAGACGGCATAATGGTTGTGCTTTAGGTAACAATCCTTGAAGTTGTACAGCGTGCTGGATCTCCTGGGGCGGAGGTAGTTGTTTGAGTGTTTCACTGAATACGTCCTTGTACTCCTCAAGGAGTGCAGCTAGCAATGGTGGTGGTGTTGACAAGGGAGGGACTTCAGATGGTTCTGCACAGATAACTTCAACAGAACATTGGTTAAAGTCTAGTTTTCCCCCCTTGAAGTTGTATGAGCCTGTTTCTGTCATTCTGACAAACACAGTGTCATGTAGTAGTTTGTTCATTTCCATGGGGTAAATCTGAAAACCCACCCCATTTCTATTGAGGGTGATGACAGAGGTATCCCAGTCAATGTAAGGGCGGTTATTTCAGAGCCAGTCAAGGCCAGCAATTACGTCGTGGCTGAGGCCTGCCATGATTGGTCCAGAGAGTTTGACGAGGATGTTTCCCATTCTTACGGAGAAGAGTACCGTCTTGTGGGTGATGGCAATTCTGCAGGAATCAGCTACACGTACTGCTTTGAATCTGCTGGGTACCCGGTCTAATTGTTGGGAGTCAGCAAATGTATGATCTACCATGGTGTGATCAGCCCCAGTTTCTACCAATAACTTGTGAGTGTTTCCACAGAAATGGAAGGGATAGGACAAGTGTGTTACTTTATTTGCGGTATGAGCGGCTTGCAACACAGGGTTGTTGCTATGGACCTGAAAGACGTCTAGGGTTTTGACCTCGTGAAGATTGTAGTTACGGGAGTTCTTTGCAAGCAAGGGCTGAGAGGGCGGGTCAGTTGGGGTTGTAGAGTCTCTTGTTGTTACAACCCCCAGGCTTTTCCCTGGCCCTCAATTAGCGCTAGCTGGAGCTCCCCCTTGCAGGAGCATTTAGCTGCACCTTCTTGCTGTCAAGGTTGGTGACATTCCACTTGACTTTGGCCATTGCTAGGTGCAGGACGTGGTTGGGGTGGAGTATTGTTGGTGCGGCGGAAGCCCATTGAAGCCTGGTTACTGGCCTCTACAATGGCTTTATAACAGTTGTCAATAGAGGTGCAGAGGCCTACAGGAACCCACTTGCAAATATGGGGTTTTAACCCATTGACAATGAGAGTGAGCAACATGGCGTTCCCATTGGTCACTGCTTTGGGGGCGGCAGCAAGGGCTTGTTGCCACGCAGCAAGATACTCAGGGACAGAACCAGTCTGCTTGATGGCTAGGAGGGGAGTCCCCAAGATAATGGGGGAGAAGATTTCACTATACCAAGATTTGGCGGCGTCTTGAAATGTTTTCCAGGTGACATCAAATTCCTGGCTGGCCCAGTTGGTAAACCACACAGCGGCGGGCCCTGTAAGGCAGCCAGATGCAGTGGCAACCCACATGGACTCAGGAACCTGACAGATACAAAGGCGCGTTTTGGTGGACTGGAGCCAACTGACAATGTCAGCTCCTTTGACACCGCCAGTGAAGGACTCTAGTTGGAGGTTGAGCATACATTGTGACAGATCCGACTGTGGCGGTATGACGCTAGCGTCACGCTGCCTGAGGCGGAGCCAATTGTATACACTGGTGAGAACTAACTGGTCTTGATAGATGACATACCCTTCAGGAATGTCCCCCTTGGGGATTGGAAGGAATGTCTCTTGTTGTGGAGTAGCCATATGACCCATACTCTGTCCTTTCTTGGGGGGAATTTTGTTTTTGAAATAGGTTGGAACATACTTCTGCTACCACTGTTGCAACTGAACCAATGAGGATTCAGTATTTGGAATTGGGGAAGACAACAGTCCAATTGGAAAGGACAGAATAATAAGAATAAGGTATTGTTTATTGTAGAATATTGTGATTAATATACTATATGGGGAAAGCCACAAGGCCACAAGGGGGTGGCATGATGGGGGGTTCCATGTAGGGTTTGGAGCCAAGGAATAACTTGTGCAGGGATCAGAAGGTCAAATTGGCAATGCTCCTGATTAGGATAAAGTTCCTGCCATTTGACATTGTCACCAGATTCACTCATAACGTTAGATACATCAAGGGGTGGCTTCTTGAGCGCCCCCTGTGTATTGTAAGATACATTGGCAGGTGAGGTTTGAACCTCAGTTGCAACAAGGGCTATTGTTTCTCAACCGCCTATTGTCCCTTATACTCCAGATCTTTCTTTGTTGGTGAGAGTTATCCTTAAATATGATCCTGATCATGTGGACTTCAAGTTCAATAGCCTGTTTCAGGGTTAAAAGTTATTAAGTGATTTCCTATTTGTTCTCTTATCCTGGGTGCAGGGGTTGATTTTCTTGATTGCCTTTGGTTCTCAAAGAAATACCATCCTCTTTATGTTTTCTCTGTGGCTCTCTGTGAGTTGGGCTGGCTTTTGGAAGGAGTCTTGGTTGAGCTGCCCCATATCAATTTGGCTTTGTTTGCTAAATATACAGGTCATCAATTTTAACTTTGCTGTATGTGATGACTGTGTATCAGACCCTCCCTCACCCATGAGGTGAAACATGGGTGCAACTTTTCCAACTAGATTGAGATGATCCTTGGCTACTACTGGATGTAAAGTAGTCCAACCTCTTCTTAATCCTTTCCCAATTCCTGTACACTAATTAATGTGCAGGAATAATCCAAGTATAAATTGGATCTCCTTCTTACCAATAAAGACACCTTTTACTATCACTACTTTTTTCACTTTTTCTTGTCTCTTTAATTTATAAGACATAAGCTTTAACCCAGACTCTTGAATACTCTGCTTTCTTGTTGCCCCTGCTACTAAGGTACCAAGAAGATCCCCCTGCTTTACTAACAGTTAGAGTTAGTGCCCAAGCTCTAATCAACATGAATTTTACTGTTTCTTGCTTCTGCAGCCCAGTAACATTAGTTTCCCTAGTTTCTCAGGTACAATCTTGTAAGATGTCCTTTCATCACTCCATCTACTTCTCTGTGAGCATCACACTGTGGCTTGAGTCTGATCTTGTGCTTGGGGGCCATATCCTAGCACTAATTGGCAGTGGGGTTTTGGCTTACTGATAACCAGCACAACTAATTGGCCACTGCTATAAAAATTACCTTAAAGAAGCTAGAGACTAGCAACCCCACCCAGTATCTCTACCATATGGGTTTGTTAGGCAACTGTTTCCTGGTGTCTAAACCTTTTCTCCCTTGTGGTTTCTTGGTGTGGATGCAAACCATCTTGAAGCACTACTGCTATGGGGTTTTGTGTTTCCATAAGGGTCTTTCAGCCAACTATCCCTCTAAAGTATTCATTTTTGAGTGTTTGGTATTAGGGGTATGCTTTCCCATTGAATGTGGTCTGGTTTGCCTGACCAACAGAGAGATGGCCTTGTCCTTGCCAATTATACATTGGGGGAGGCTTTCACCTGAGGGTGGCACATGTGACTCCATAAAGTTGTTGTCCTTTATAAAGTGGCAGCCACCCAAGCTTTTGGTTACTATGCTGAGTTTACCAATCATTGTGTCTCTGAGGAGCCTGAAGAGAGAACATATTAATAAAAATTTTAGGACTATGCTCTTCCAATATATTATGCTTATTTATTTTTGCTTCTTGTTTTTCTATATAAATTGTTATGTAGCATAATTAATTTTTTGACAAAATCAAAGCAGGTATTTTAATTAGGTGCTTACTTTGGAGTTTGAAATGGACACAAAACTTTGTGTAAACTCAATTGAATATGTGTCTACTGTCTTATCCTTGATAATGTAAGAGTCAGATGAATTTTTTTGATGACATAAAAGGACCTACCCATAGTTTATCTAGTTTGTGAGTATCTTCCTACACCTTATGAGTTGCTGAATGCAACACACTCTCCTACCTCAAAATAAGGCAGTGTGGGTCTACTTGTAGAGTTCCTTTAAAATCTGGCATTGGTCTTGATAGTTGTGTTAGTAAAAGCAGATACTTGCAATTTGATAAGGGTGTCTGCTAGTCAACTCAGATATTGATCATAAGGCATTTGATCAGGGTCTCCTGTGGTGGAGTACAGTACATTAGAATGGCAGGATTTCAACCATATATCAATTGAAAGGGTGACACTCCTGTGTTCAAGTGAAGCAAGTTGCTATACACAAGCACTTAGGCTCCTAGTTATGTCTCCAATGATGAGGTACATGATGACACTAACTTTCTGAGGATCTGGGTCAGGGTATCATTGGTGTGTTCTATCATCCCATTGGTCTCAAGGTGGTAATTGTGGAAATCACACATCAAATCACCAATTAGTTCATTTATCCGCAATATTACAGAAGCTGTGAAATTGGTGCCATTATCAGAGAGTAGAAACTGGGGGATAATCATGGTGCAGTATAATTTCATCCAAGCCAAACCAGGTAATAGAAGGAGCATCCACTTTTCCTAAGAGGTCAGGCTTCTACTCACTTATTGAGGTTATTTATGGCAAGAATTGCATAGCAAAAGCCCAGGTTACTACGGGGGAGAAGCCCCATAGTGACCATGAACATGTTAAGCCAGGCAGAATAGGGCCTCACTTTCCTGTAAGTTGTGCTCTTCTGGGCATCTTTTTTCCTTGATATTCTATTTAGCTGTCAGGAATCCATCTTCTTGGAAACATACCACCCAAAAGGTGTATGGCCGCGGATGGATTCAACCCTGTTATTAGAGAACCAATTGGAACAGAGACCATCCCCATGTGGAACAATTCTCTAATAAGACGGTATCAACCCAAAAGGGGATTTAATCTTCCCAACATGAAGTAAGCTCCAAGATAACTTAGAAGAAAACAGAAGACAAGGGATGAAATACAGAAGGAGTGGGCGGACTGGCCCCCATGACCCGTGGTTCCCCTGTGATGGGGGGATTCTGTGACAGTGGAGTGGCAGTGTACCATACGCCTGGTACCACTCGGCGTCACAACTTGTCCAGGTAATTGGGAGGAGGTGAACCAGAATCTGCTCTGGTTCCAAAAGATAGTCTTGCAGTAAGGGACTGGACAAGGAGCAACCAAACCAACCATTTATACCCAAATGGTCCCTATTGGGATGACTTGGGTAGCATCATGGTGTTTGATTTCCGGACTTGGAGAGCAGGCAAAAAAATGAATCAACTAGGTAAGTAAATTGACTTTATTAACTGAACAATCAAACACCCTGACAAATGTAGCCTTTCTATAGACTGTCAAGTACTGTTTAAATGGTAGCTTTCAAGGGGAATTGGAGAATATTGGGGAAATTTGGGGAGGAAACTTATCAGGGGGAGCTTTGACTTAAATTTAAAAAAAGATTATTTTAAAATATAACTGAACCCTGCTGAGGCTTCTCCAAACAGCTGGGTGTCATTTACCCCAGCTGTTGGAGAAGCAACAGCTTGGGGTGCTTCTGGTGTGCAACTGCAACACCAGAAGAGGATAAACAATGATTTACTTGATTAAAATCAAGTACAGAGCTTATGGTTTGCTTAATGTTATCATTGTTTGAATTGAAATCAATTTCAAAAGCCCCTGGTCCTGTTTCATCATCTGATTGGCTACAGGCAGTCATTTTTTGTATCATCTAAGGTAAGTTTGAATTTGAGATACTAATGTTGTATAGGTGATCCAACGGCAAGCAAGAAGACCTGGGTTTGATCCCTGTGCTCACAGGGAAGAAGGGCACCAGACTGGACAGCATATCCTCAAAAGGTAATTTAGAGCTGGTATTACCAACTAATAATTCATTTTTAGGTTCTGAGGAAATATCCAAATTGGAACAAGAGTTCCCAGAACCTAGGAAAATAGAAATTCCCTTATTGTTGTCAGGAAGGATAGTAAATGCATTCCTGACAGTAGCAGTTAATTATCTCTTGTGTATCAAAATGCATTGATTCTCAAAAATATGTGTACAACAGGATTTCCTTGGTATTAAAGGCCCCGTGTCCAGTTGCTGTGTGGGAAGCAATGATGATGCTGGTCCTCTCTAAGGGAGGAGGAAATATGAGTTCCTGGTTATCCAAAAAAAATTGTAGAGCATGTCATTTTATAACACCATATTTTACAGAGATCCTTGGGGATCTGATGTACTTTGTCAGAAATTGCGCCATTAATGCTATTTTGATATGGCCTTCAAATAATGATAAACGCAAAGATTTGACTGGTTTTTCTTTCAAGTTTGGGAATTTCTTGCTTTCTGTAAATGGGTCTGTGCCAATATCCACCCATTACAGAATACCATACCTTCCCTTGTCTGATCCTGGTATGACCTCATCCCAATGTGACCCCCTCAGCCACTCTGTCTATCTGATGAGTGATCACCGTCCCTTGTCTACTATTTAAGTAGAATTATCTCTCTAAATAAAGACAAGTTTATCCACATTTGTGTTGGCTTTAATATTTTTCAAGCTTTTTCCTGTCCTTTTTGCCAAAAGGTCTTTCACATCTTGTATTCCAGGAAATTAAGTTATATGCCCTTAATTTTGCCCTGAAGGCTAACCCAAGGCTATCTTTGAACCTCAAATATTTTGTTATGAAGATTTCCTGCTGTGTCCTCATTGATGTCATCCCCAGGAGCCAAACACAACATACTTTCTCAGGTTTGTTGCAAAATTACCCAGTCATCATCTTATAGTATATCTGATTGACTGTTGAGATCACCAGGGCAACTGTACTTAGTTGTTATAAACAGTCCACATTTTGGTACTTACTACCAGGACAATGGAAGACTTCATAGTCCAGCACCTTTAGTTTCAGCTCTCAGCCGGCAAGCTGGCCTTCTGGTTTCTTAAGACTCTAGAGCCAAGCTAAGGAGGTGATATTTGTGACCACAGTGAACTATACAGCACAAATTTAGACACAAAACTGTTTGCAGGTATATATGACCATCAGGCATTCACATTCTGTTACTTTTTAATTGTGTTCATGAACATTCAGAGCCCTACTGGCATATGCCACATGGTGTATAATCCCTTTGTTGTCTAAATGTGATGGTATGGCTCTTACAGCAGTAAGCAAGGCATTTTTGTGGATCAAAAAAGGCCTGTCAAAAATGGTGTACATCAGTATGGAATTGCTTGATAGCACCAAGTTTAGCTTGTAAAATCTATCTTGACATTGTGTACTTCATAAAAAATCAACACTTGGCTTCATTAGGTGAAAGAGCATTCTCCAAAGGAAGCAAATCAAGAGATAAAGTATTGTAATAGTGTACATATCATTGGTCACCATCATATGAACAGCATCTTCTCTCATATCTTCTGGTATGTTTATCTCATGGCCTGGTTTGATGGGAATGTTTAGTGCTTTGGGATAGGTAAAATTTCTCTCTTCTACTCTACCTTGATGTTTCATTCATTAATTGAAAGTATGTTGGCTTGCACCACGTAATCTTTTCTGATGTTATTAGGGCACTTTGATTTCTAGTGCCCAGAGGTTTTACAGGAAATGTAATATGAGCCTTTAATTTGGTAGGGTGTTCTGATGGCTTTAATATATCATCTTGTTGTTACCAGGGTCTTTTGGGTTGATTTTTGCAGTTTTTGGCTCCAATTTACAGGGAGTACCAAATTTTCTGCATGGCTCTACATTCAGTTGACTATCTCTGATACACCCTTACCCTTTGCATAAGCTGGGGCCATGGACAATGTAGCTCTTTATATGAGAGGATTGCTTGTTTCAAAACTGTGTATATATCAAAAGTATATATTTTCCTGAGCCCAGTAGCATCAGAGTGTCGTGGTAAAAAGCTTCATAAAGTCTGGGAGTATTCTTGTTGGTGGAGAATTTGATAGCACCAAATTCAGATTTTTTGATGAAAATAATATTCTCTCCAAAAAATTCTTCCAGGACAGCATTCTTAGCCCCAGAAAATGTTTAAAAGTCAGAGAGGCTTGGCATCACTAGGTTGATGCTGAATGTGCCAAGAGTGATGATAAAGATGATGGCCTTTTGACAGTTGCTTGCTGCTCTCATGGAAAATTTAAATAGTCTTAGAACTTAGAGCACATATTCTTGTCTATCAATCTTTAGTAGGTTCAGGGTTTTGAACCTTTCATTAATGATGGTGAGTTCAGATGGTTGTCTAGGCAAAGTTATAGACTACCTATTCTCTGTGAAGATGTGCCTGGCTTGCTATGACACCATTGGTGTATAGGGCTCTCTATTTGATAAGATTGTAAAGACATCTGGTATAAATCTGTTTGTTTGCTAGTTTTTCTCTTTAGAGAAATTATCTGTGTCCTCATATCTGTATTTTGTTATTGATGAGCATATGACACAATCAATTGGTTAAATTTGCATCTTTTTGCTTCTAGATTTTGTAGTTGAGTTTCTAGATGCAACAGTTGTGTCTGGATGTCTGTCAAAAGTGACAGTCATCTGCATTTAATTCACAAGAAATAATCCCATTTAAAGAATTCAACCCCTAAAACCTCTCAGGCTTCTAGAATTTAAGCCCTGCTACCCGGCTGCCTGCGCTTGTTTGGGCTTGAACCAGGAACATATTTGACTTTGGAGAAACCTCCAAGACCAAACAAAGAGGCACAAGCTACACTAAAAACACACCCTCTTATGGACCCCTATATCCTATCCAATAGAAGCGCCAGCCTGAATAGTATTTCTGTAACCAACTGGGCCCCTGCTATCAGAGATTCAGTCTTGGGCGGCCAGCCTGTTGTTTTCAGGGGTAACTTGGGCCGGTGTTTTAGTAGACAGGGCCCACCACAAGAGAGGAGCTAACTTAAAAAGGTAGGAAAAAGACTTCACCACCCAAGACCACATGCCAGCAACAGGTATGATAGTGTCAATCACCCCTGTGAGAGTGATGTACACAATTCCAAAGAGCTTGCCAGTATGGTCAGTTGAGAGGTCGGGCAAGGAAGCAGGCATAGGTTTGGGTGTCACAGGTGGTTCCATATGGATGTTGTAAGAAGGAAGATGTTTGAATTTTCCTCTAAACAATTTTTGTGTTGAGAATATCCACAGGCCTTGACAATTTTATCTAACAGCTGGTGTACGCGGGCCAAGGGATTGAGTTCAAGTATCTTTTCTGGGATATAGTCCTTATATTTGGGCTTCAAGGGGTATTCAGTGAAGTGAACGGGCCCAAAAGGTACACCTGGTGGACAGAAAACTGTGGGCAGTGAGGCAGGAGGGCCGTGAGATCTTGTACTGATTTGGTAGAAGGAAAATACAAAATGGGGTAGTAGCTGTATGAGCCAAAATAACATAACCCTAATTTAAAAATGGCAATAAGTTTGAAGCGTGGGTCCTTTGGTCTATATAGCGCCCCACCTCCAAACTTAATTTTTTCCATAAGGGGTTTGTCAGGACATTGGGAAAGGTAGGCCTAGGTAAAATGGGTGCTTGGGTTCAAAGGCAGCAAAATGGCACTTGGCCTGGGAGTTCTTTCATTGGTTGAGAATCAAAAATTGGCTACCTGATTATCTAGCTTTAGAGTTGTGGTCATGGGGTTGGGCCGCTGGCCCGTGCCTCTTCCTGAGGACTGCTTTTGATTAGCCACTGGTGTAGACTTCAAATTCATGAAGCTAATAGTTGCTGCTTCAGTACCTCTATTAGGCGCTGTAATTGGGTTTCCATTTGGTGCAATAATTTCCTTGGTTTGGCCTGTTTCACTGCACAGGCCAACATTCTTGGCCTAAGCTTGCAGGGGCTCAATCCCAGAAAAACGCAGGCGGGCGGTCCTTTAGTCCACAGGCCCGGCAGCCAAAGGAGATCTAGGGTCAGGTTTTGATTTATGCTCCTGGGCCTGGGTTTCCAGAGAGGAGAAATTTTCAATCCTGAAAGTTCTAAATTGGATAGCTGTTGATTGGCTGATAAACTATTAACTTCTATTTTGGGCTGCTCATACTACACATCTTGTGTGACTTCATTTTGTTTTGTGCTTATGGAATCTCACTTCCTAATTGCTCAATTTTTGTTTCATTTTAGTCCATCTGTTGGTGCCTCATATGAATCCTAATTGGATTATAATATACTCTAGGATGGCATCCATCCATCTCACTTGTTGTGTCAGTTCATTTTGTTTATGGTTTGAACTACACCGCTTGATGTTTGATATAATTTTGTATAATGGGCTAGTTATATTTCATTTTTTGTTTGACAGTTCATTTATTAACCAAAAATATTTGAATTAATTGAATCCTGAATCTTGCACAATTTGGATTTTTTCAAATATGAAATCATTTTGTTTAAATCTGAAGTATTTTGGTTGTTTCCATAGCTTCTAAAACTACTGTATGATATTAAAGTTATATTGACTGCCACAGATAGATTAAAAGATGAACATTTTGATAATCTGCTATACTGTAAATTCAGAACCTGATTGAAAAATGCAGGATTCTCTAATCCTTGGTCCAAATTTCAAATCACTCTTGCAGGATAGCCTTTTTTAATTAAATTGAATTCTTTGTATTTCTTTTGTATTTTTAAAAAAGAAGGAACTAAAAGATAGTTTGTAAATTTCAAGTTGAACTGCATATTTCCAATGGACAAAATGAATTAACTGGAATGATATTTGAAGCATTCAAATCCATCAACCATTTTCATTAAGTTTACTGTTTTTTTGGAATTGTGAGATTGTCAAATCCAATAACCAAATTTCAAATCATAAATGAATGCCACTAGTAAACTTAAATAATAATTGCAGGAACTGCAATCCAATTTGAATGTACAGTAAGAAACTAGGACAAATCAATCCAATTCAAGAAGCTCCACTCTAGATAAGATCAAATAAAATCCAATCTCAACAACCATGTTTAGCCATGAAATTAATTGAAATGTAAATTGTCTAAACTGGAAATGATGCAATATTCTTCACTCTAAATAACTATTATAGCAACCATAAACCCATATAACAACTATGAGCTACCCTTCTGATGACACAGAAATTTTTAAAAGTATTTTGGCCCCTGGCGTAGCTAAGGGGCCAAAAAAACTTTTTTCAAGGAAGATAGGGGGTGGGAAAGATAAACCATAAGTTTACTACACTATGTATACATGTATTGCTATTAAGGATACTTGATTACAGTAGACTTTAAAAAATGCTAATAATAAAATAAAATGATATATTGCAATCTATATTATCACGTTGTCTTTTCCTTGATGTGTTGATAGTTCATTTGCTGTTGATAATGTGCTTGCATTTAATTGGATAGTTTCACCTC
>QTSX02004639.1:0-38108 GCA_014839935.2 Entomophthora muscae | reverse complement strand
TTTCCTTGTAATATGATTTGATAAATATATTCAATATGCTTAACCTGCATCATAAATACTAATTGGTAAGAGATATATGAGAATCATTGGTTTTTGTGTCGTGTGGCTATAGTGGCACTAATTTAATAAGGATCAGATGATGATTTGCAAGGTCCAATTTGTGGCTTAAAAAAAGCCAAAGCCCCAAAAAGGGTTCATAATTATTTAAATAAAAGTGATCTATTTCTATCTTTTTAAATCTGTTTATTTGTTAGCTCAACAGTCAATACAATATTTAGTGCATTATAATAAAAATATGTGTCTCTATATCTAGTATAATTAATTTTAATTAACTTTTTTATGCATTCTTACATGTCTATAATACAATTCAACGTCAATTCATGCTATATAATTAATAGTTTTTGATTCCTTTTAAAAAAAATAAGTAAAAAAACAAATAAATCTGGAGCGCTTATTTATCTGATTGGCTCAGAGGCAAGGGCTTTGAGGAGAAAGGATTTGGAGTGCTCATAGAAAGCTGCCACCACATCAGGTGGCATTGCAATTTGGCTGATCTTGAGAATGTTGAAGAGATCCTTGATGTCCTGAGGGAGGCCTTTCTTCACCTTATTCTTGATCTAACCAAACATATCCTCATTTGGTTTCAGAAATGGAGAATAGGGCAGAAGGAAGAGGAGTCTCATTGGGCAGTCAGCCAGGCGGTGGCTGGCCAAATGGCTATTTTTTATTTATTGGTGGGAACTCTGACACAACCAAATCCACTTTGTGGAGCCCAACATTATCCAAAACACCAATGTTGGTTTTGCTGATGTAATTGATTCAGAGGTACTCCTTTACAGCTTGGAGAAAATAAAGAAAAGTCCCACTATTATGAGAACCCTTGATCATTTGATATTGGTCCAACCTGCGAGAACACAGAAGGCTACCATCAAATATGTCTGGGAACAGACAGCTGCAAAATGTGCTACATCATCCTTGGACCCCTTCTCAACCCACCCATGCCTAGACCTGAATGAGGAGGAAAACAACAATTTGTCAATATAAAAGAACTGTATGTTGCCAGCCTCCTTAAGGGCCAGATAAGTCTCAGCATAAATGTGTTGCTCTTTGATTGTTTTCTTGCTGTTTCTATTATACAGAGAAACTCCTGAGGACCTTGCAAGAGAAGCCCAACTCAACCATAGTATTGTATACAAGGGTTTTGGAGACAGAAAGCCTGAACTCTGTTGCAAGCATTGATTGGACAGAAAGTGTGTACAGGTGGCAATCCTTGGTAACCCACTGCTTGATTGCCTCAAGATGAGTGGGCTGAAGTAGGCTGGGCTGCTGCTTAGCCTTGGTGGATTTTGCTATTTGCCCGGTATTGCCATACTTTTTGTTGATGTCACCAATATAACTGGCTGTGACCCCAAATTGGGAAGCAATATCCCAAACTGCTATTCCCCCGTTCAAGCAGTTGAGGAGAGCTTCACGCTCACTATCCGTCAACTGACGCTGGCCTTTAGCAGGTACCACAGCATCCTGGCTAGCAGGTTCAACAAAGGGGATGGGGACCTTTGTGTAGAAGGTGGGATCACGCTTGGTTGCGCTAGCGCTGTCAATGGTGGAATATGTCACAGTTGCAGATGGCTCCTCAGTTGTGGCCAATGGCTCATAGGAGGTGTCAAAAATGCAGGGCAGGAAAAGGCAACTCTTGGATCAAGATTGCGGGGCTGGGTGACAACTGGGTACACAGTGGAGGTATAGGTAACCTGAGTGTTCCTGGTGACCCTGGTATAGGAGACTTTGGTGGCAGGCCTTGAGAGCGGTTTCTGTCTAGGATTCAGGCTATGTGATCTGGCTTGGGATGCAGGAGGTGGTTGACTGGCGCTGACGCCTTAGGAGGCCTTTGTGTTGGCATTAATCCCCTCAATTTGTGTTCTGGGTCTATTCTTGGACCCTCTGGGACGCCCTTGTGGACAGGTCTGCCCCGCAGGCTGGTGCACAAGCTTGTTGGGAATAGGATTGTCTTTCCATAAAAATAAAATAATAAAAAATATCTTAGAATAAGTATGTATGTATTTAGTTTTTTATTTAGTTGTGGGTAGTTGCTTTCTCTTGATTTAGGATTGAATAGTAGCAGAATTTCTATATCTATGCTTTAAAGTGTATAATATTGTATACTTTCTGTGTTTGGATAATACTAAAGTTTAATCACCTTTTATGTCTAAACATGGTTATTGAGATTGAATTTTTAGTTTGATTTTAGTCTGTCGTGAAGCTTCTTGATTTGGGTTGGTGTTTCCTAGTGTTCTTACTGTACATTAAATTTAGATTCCAGTTCCCACAATTAATATCTGAATTTACTAGTGCCATTCAAAAGTGATTTTAAATTTGGTTCATGGATTTGATAATCCCACAATTTCAAAAAACATAGTAAACTTAATGAAAATGGCTGATGGATTTGAACGCTTCAAAACTGATTCCAGTTAATTTATTTTGTCCATTGGAAATATGCAGCTCAACTTAAACTTTGAAAAGCGTCTATAAGTTCCCACATTCTAAAAAAATCCAAATCCAAATAAAAAATCAATTTAATTAAATAAGGCCATCCTGAAAAAGTGATTCAAAATTTAGACCAAGGATTTGACAATCCCTCATTTTTTACGTTTAGGTGCTGAATTTACAGTTAAGCCCAAAGTGCATGTCTATCCACTAATAAGGAAGAGCTTTATAGAAAATTTCCAGTTAGTTTCAGATATTATGATATCACACCCCTTTCCCCCTCTCCTGTGTGCCGTTTTTTATAGGTGTTAATATCCCTTAAAAAGCTTATCAGATTCCCTGGTATTTATCTATAGATAAGGTCACTATTGTCTATTATCTACTGATAAAATGTACTGTATCTGATTTAAAGGAGACATAATATATCACCAGCTTATATTGCAGACTTATGGTATCATCATTTATATGAATCTCTTATACCTTAAAACTTTCCAACCAAAGTATTTGGTAGCAGTCTTTATTGCTGCTGCTCTGTGCCTCCCAAACAACAATGCTGGGCCTCTATGATAGTTGGGCTGTGGCAACAGCCTTCACAGCTGTTGAAGGTCATGAATTTGGTTCCCTATCAATTATTTTTGAGATTATGACCCAGGTATCCCAGCGCCTGATATTTACTCAGGTGAAGAGCTGGGGGCTCACAGTATTTTTTGGAGCAAACAGCTCCACCTCTTAAGTGCTCTGGTCTAATTTTTCCCAAAGCTGTTCTTAATAACAATCATCACAGTTGTAATAACCAAGGATGAAGGGGTTGCTGGAGTCAGGTGAGGCACCAAGTTACCAAGCGGAGCTTTTTTAATGCAATAGTACTGGAGTACACAGTCATTGACCACAAAAACACTTTGGTGTGGGTATTGGATATAACAAAGTCCTCAGCAAAGTATGTCTAGAGGTAGTAAACAGTAGTGCACATCACTAAGGATGTGATGGAGCAAGGGGAGACCAGGGTTAGACTGGAAGTGGTTAGTGAAAAATTGAGTTGAGGTGGCTCCCCATAGAACCAGCTGTTGGCACCCTTATAGTGGGCTCCTGAAAAGGCAGCTGTTGATTGTTGGGCCTGGTACCCTACACAAGCTGTTAGTACAGCAGAAGTGATGGATTAGTACATCTTTCTGGGGGTAGGGGGATTGGAAATTGGTGGTGTAGCTTCCAAGGCTAGTACTTTTAACTGAAAAGTATAAGCCTGTCTTTATGCAAAATAAAATAGGAGGAGATTCTCTTAAAGGTAGCACACTTTATCATCAAGCAATCAAGTTTATTGTATAGTGTTTCTTCTGCAGGGCAGAAACAATTGGAAGCATTAGATTGGGTGACCTAATAGCTAGGACTTGGGGAAAATCCCCTTTCTGAGCTGAGCCTGGTTTTGTCCAAAACAAAAAAGGTTTGTATGCTGGGAAGGCTGTCATCTTTCTGCTGAAGACAGCCTTTCTTAAGGCATCTAAGTTCAGAGTTTCAGAAGTAGGTCCCTAAAATTTACCATATTTAGAGCTGTAATTTTGGTAATGCTATGGTTTGGGGACTGAGGTTGAATGATTCCCAAATGGGGGCAACTACTGAGGTCCCAGGATTTGGGACAAAAATAAACAATTTGTCTCCCAATTTTGGAAAAAAATTCCCAATTTGGGGTTCTCATGGCTTTACCAAGGACTGCCAGCTGGGTGATGGGTCCTAGGCTGGGCAGCCCTGGGGAGTGGGTGGGCGCTGACTGGCTGGTGTTAGGGCAGGTGGGAAATGGAGAGGTGGCTGGCAGGCAGCAGGTCCCTACAGCAGGGGAGTTTGGATTCCTGAATCTAATTTCAATCAGACTTTGACCCTTTGAATTGGTAGCTGGTTTCCCCAGCAAGGAGAAACTGCTGCTCAAACTCTATATTCTTTGTCTTCCAAAATGTATTGCACGTTTATTTTAGCTCAATTTCAGGAATATTCCTGATACAATAGTAGCCTCAGGAATCAAAATTATTTCTGGTGATTTGGGTTGCTTCCTCACTAATCACCCTCAAGAAAATAGAGGGGAGGAGGCTTTGATTGTCCTGACTATATAATATATTTGTTCTTCCAAATATCACATGGCTGTCATATATTGTTGGTGAATGCTATACATTCTGGGTATATTTGATGGCTGATAACTTCTCATTTTGATAGATAGCATTGAATCTACCCAGCCTACATGAGAACTGTTACATTTAAAAAGTCCAAGCTAAGAGCTATATTTATATGTGGAATTTGATGATAGGTCCAGTATGGTGGGATCAAGGGGTTCCAGCCCAGGGGTGAAAGGGGATATATAAAGGATGGGCTTTATTAAAGATTTATCATCCTGAACTTTTGGGCCAAAAACTCTAGCCTGTACTCAACTTTATAATAGCTTAATTAAATTTAACCATATATTATATAGGTAGATTGCTATATAAAAATAGCTTCAACTTTATTGAAAAAGGAAGAGGATCATATAGTGAGTTGAGCACTCCAAGAACTGATTTCTAGGAAGATTATGATGGTAACTTTTAATGAAGAAGATGTATTCAGGATGTTTAAGTGTAGATATCAGGTTTCAAGAAATGATGAGTTGATATTAATCCGGAGGCAAAAATAAGAATTTAAAGCAACCCTGAGCTCTCTATTGGCCAAACTCTTATCTAAAGCCTAAAATGGTATAGTTGCCGTATATGTGTATTGCTTTACAGGATGAACTCCAGAAAAAATAAGCAGCTAATGGGGAAATCAACTACCCTTCAATTGTAACTAGTGACTCAAGACTCTGCTTTGGTTATCAACCCACCAGAACAAAAAAGCTCTTTAAATTTCCCACAATAACCATTGTCTTAGCCCAGTGATGATCTGTGGCCAGTTTAAACTTGTATATAAATCCTTGGACTACCAGAGTTTTTTTCAGTCCCTGGATCTAAGAGGGCAGATCCTGTGCAGCTTCAGAAGTTAAAAGGGTATCAGATCAGCTCTCTGGTTTAGCTGTCTCCAGTTATAGAGCTGGCACCCCTTGAGGAACTTGGATCTTGGTAAACTTTTCCATGCCATATGGACAGCATCCCTCATATAGGATGTCAGGAAGAGGTTGGAGAGATATTTTCTGAATAAGTTCTTTTCCCAGAAGGTTCATTCATCCTGGTGCTCTCACCAATGGGTTGGGCGATTATGATTAAGATGAAATTTCCTTGGTCAGTTGAATAAGAAAAGTAGTCTGGCTTGTGGTTATTGCTGCTATCAATTATGCAAGCAGGTCAAGTAGAGAATCTGTTGCCTTAACTGCTATTATCTTTAGATGCCAAGGATTTTTGTTTTTATTCTTGGTTTATATAGGATTCTGGAAACCTGCTTCTACTTTCTTCTTATCAATGCAGGCTCTGGAGGTTTGTGAAGCTCTTGGGGCCAGAATTTATTGCCATATAGGGCTTTAATGCATAACATCAATTAAGATGCATGGGGAGCTTATCAAAGACCATATCAGGTGGGATGCACTGATGCAGGTTTTCACAGGCTCCAGTGAATTCTCTAATCATCCTGTTTTAGAAAAGCCTTTTGACCTCTATGATGATCATAGGGAAGTAAATTTTAACACAAAGCATCATAGAAGACAAGTTTTTGAAGTTGTCTCACACCTTTCTGTTTTTTTCATGCTGCTGATCTCACCAGGCTATGGCAGCATGGATAAACCTATTAGCAGCCTCAGAAGTACAGAAGCGTCCAGGGTACTCCATCAGAGTGCATTTGCTGTTGATTGAATTGCATCCAGGAATAGAGATGTCATCACTGGTACCTGTAAATCTTTCTGTATCAACACTACATAGGTGCTGGGTATGTGTGCTGGCATTTGGTTCAGGTCAGGCTCATATTTTTGAGGAATAGTTCTAGGCATCTGGGGAAATACTTGTGCTTAGAGTGAATTAGAATCATCCAGGGGTATATTAATTCCTTGGTAAAAAATGTGTCTTTCAGGGATGGTGATTGTCATGGATATGGCTGTTTTCTAGGTGTGGAAAAGGCCTAAGAGGGCCATCCAGAAAACAATCCCTGCCTTGTTTCTGACACCATTATTTCTAGAAGCCTATTTATGGCAGTATGGCATCATTCTGGGCATTTTAGAGTATAAATTTTATTAGAAGAGGATTAGAATGATGTCATAATGTTAGAAATAGGTCTCTAGAAATAATGGTGTCATAAATAATGTGGGTATCAGAAAAACATACCATCTATAGGCAACTGCCTATGGTGATCAAAGATTTAAATATTACAATTAATTGCAAGTGGGGTGTTGCACAAAAAATTGAGTCCAGGTGGGGAGCAGCTGCCCAGTGCTGAAGGATTCAAAGTTCAACAGTCTGGGTTTCAACCCCAATCTTCCCAGGAGAAGGGATAACTGCTTACAGAGCCACCATTAGTGGTTTCTCTAAGTTGAGAAAATACCAAGTAAAGGGAGGCCCCCACATCAGGATGCTTTCTAACGCTAAAATTATCATGGTACCCCAGCCAGCTATACCAGTAGTTGGACATTTTTGATTTATTAAAATTATCTTCCCCCACATTTCATTTATTCTGATACCTGATGATTATACTTGTGATAAAACGACTGTTAGGTTTAGCATCTTTACTGCTTGATAGCTCAAGAAGTCTGCCATCTTTTCTGAAATAGACCCTGGAGTTTGTGAGTTAGAGTGTGAGCCAATCTATGCTGCTGAGTCACTGATAATTATTAATCAAAAGCTGGTTCTCTCCATCTCTTTTAGTCATATCCTGAACTCTACAATATTCCATCTTCAAAGTCTACCAGCTAGGAGTAAACATGAACCTTCTCTTCTCACTGGTAATGCAATACCAACATTTATGTATAGTTCCCATTTGATTGGTTATAACAAGCTATACCTCAACTTCTCTCTCATAGTAATTCCCACGGTATATGGTATCCATGTTATGAGATACATTTAATGACACCATCTTGGATTTGTCTTCTGTGGTGCTTGTGGTATGATTTGAGAATTTTACCAACATAAAAGTAGTATGGAGAGCCTAGCTGTGCTACACTGGTGTAACTTTCTTATTTTAGAAAAGTTATATCAGGTGTGAGAATGATATTGAACTAGACCCTTCCTGTATCTTTGAATAAGGGATTATATAGTGTATGTGTGACTTTCAGGGGGATAGGTTTCCTACTATAGAAGGTGCTATTCAAAGGAAAATGAGCTGCACTCCAGATATGCATCTATATTGGCTATGGTATATTAGTTAGAAGAATTGGATTGGTACAGCTTAGATGGGGGTCCTGGGTAGATAAAGTCAATTTATGGTTCTTTTTTATGACTTGAAAATTTACTAGGGGGTTTATCCTGAAGTTTTGACATATGGACTGGATCCATAAGATGTCCATATTATAGTGATATAACTGTATATAATTTCCTTGTAATTAGAAACAATTTGATAGAGTTGTCAGGTATGATAATTGACTATTACGGCTATTTTGGTAGTTTATACAGAATCAGCTTAGTGGCTTGGTAAGGATAACTTCATAAGCCTTTATTATGTGACAATGGGCTTAGAGATGACAGATATATGCTGCTAATAACCAGAAGGGAAGCTATGGTGTTCACCGGGAAAAAAGACTGCCGCTTATATCTGAATGTTTAATTTAGAAAACCCAAATTTCTACCTGGGAGAAATTAAATTAATTCATAGATTATATAGGTTTACTGGCAATGATGTTGATACACTTTGGCTGAGATTAGTTTGATCAGACCAGATTGAGTTAATTTCGGGTAATTATACACGCTATTTTCCTTTACAAAGATGTATAAATTAATATGTTAAAAAATTTGGAGTCAACTAGAAATACTTACAGTTGCTTTAGAGTAGATGATTGCTTTTTATAAACATGCTAGGGACATGATTTAAACTGGATGCTGCCATTCTGACTAAATACAAAACCCCGTAAAGTGAGCCTTAAAATCAAGACGCGTTTATTTTAACTTGGATGCAGAAAGAAACCGTTTTTTGTTAATTTTTATAAGCGTTAGACAATGAGAATTGGTTTCAAGCTTGAAATTTAAAATTGATGGTATTTAATTTCCATAATCAATTGTCGATATCTTTGGGACTGGAAGAGTGTTGCTTCTGAATACGGTACAGAGCTATTTTGGGGCAGTGTGGCGAAGAGGAATCATAGGAAGGTTGGCTTTCTCATCTTGGCAACTTTGAAAATTTTCGGGCTTCAATTAAAGTTAGTTTGTAAATTTCAATTCTTTACAATGACATAATCCTTTTCAGTTTGCATATCAGGCCCGGCTGAATCTACCTAAGCTTTGTTAATTGGAGTTGTTTTGCTTGATTACTTGAGCTGGTGTTTCAACGTTTGAACCGACGTGATTGATTTCGGAGTCGTACTCGTCTGAAATAATGGCAGCTTGCATGATCTGACTAGGCCTGCCCAAGCTGATTTTAACCTGCATCTTTTCAGCATTTAAAATTTCTTAAGAGTTAATGTGTTTATTAGAAAATACCTCGTCCTGGAACAGGGTGATTTTTTGTGAAGTCGATACTGAAAGAGACAGCATCTTTCTTGGTGACAACCCCAGCCCTGACACGCTTGGTGTTGCAGTCGACATCGAAACCTATTTCAGTTTTTCCCGGCTCGTGCTAAGATGTTGGTTAAATTTGGTTTGAGCTTACCTTGAAGAAGATTGTCATGTTTCAAACGGTTCAACTCCCCGTTATTGCCTTTATATCCCACATCTTTCAAGAACCAATCGAAATCCACCTCTATCGATTGTCTTCACAAGATCTTTTCATTATGCCTCTATGGACAAAGCTGCGCATCGTATCTTTTATCTGAAACCGATGCTCCATCAAGGAGGTAGGGCACAAACGATTGTAACAAGGTTCGTAAAGATAACGTTGGCACAGGATCCAACATTCATAGTCAGGAAGCTAGCTGCAGTTCTTGATGCCGCCCATGATTTGAATCAAAATGTCACCATTGTTTTAATATCTGCTTGATTTACCCGCTAATATAAATAATATACTAATTGTTTTTAGGGGGAAATAAGCAGTTCAAATGCCATTTTAAAATACAAGTCGCTGACCTTCCCAACCAGAACACTAGCGAAAGTCAATTTGGCGAGGAACCTGGTTCAAAGCTTCGTGGCGATCAGAATCCATCTCCAGTAGAAAGACTATCCCATTTAAAGACTTCTGATTTTCACCCCTCAAATATAAATACTAGCCTAAATCCCAATTTTTGAATCACGGCAATTAAAACTCATGGAGCTCTAGCCGGGATTAGACTCCCAAAGATTCATCTTACATAATCAAAAATGAGCTTATATTCATACTTGCACAGTGAAGAATTAGGCACCCTTGTCGTAGCAATATGAGTTACAGTAAAGATTAAATTATATTTCTAATTGTGCTCATATAACCAGTCAAATTTGTTTGCTAATCCTGGGGATATACTTTCTTAAGGGTGATAGAACTTAACAGAAGTCGCGGATGTTAATTAGTCCACCATTTACGGATCATAGGAGCCGTCCTAAATATAATTGACAAAAAACATCAATAAGGCTTTGGGTTGAAGCGGGCAGAAAATGCAACAAAATAGGTATTTCCGTAATCGTTGCGCTTGAGCCGTCCCTATCTTGGGAAATGGATTCCCCTCACATGGGGAATACAATTTTTCCAGAACGGATCCAGGTGAGTAGGGCGGCGCCCCCCGGACAAACCCGGTGTCCGGAGGGGGTTTTGCGTTTTCCGCTTGGCGGGCGGGGGGGGCGGGGAGGAAGGCTTTCCTTCCTCCAGAATACGGTGCCACCCGCTTGGCATCCAGTGGATTTCCCACTAGTGAAGCCAAGGGTGTGTAGCAATAATAAAGTTGAACCAATGTAGATATAATACTTAACGGCTAAAAGATTAAATTTTTAAGCAATGTTTCCTTTTGAAATTTCATAAATCCTATTAGTTTTAAAGATTAAAGTGCAAAAGATCCGCCTTACCCTACATCCAGTGGATGTGGTAAGGCTATTGAAAACAGAAAAATTGCGGCTAGCCCAATTTTTCGTTTTTGTTTCAAGATCAGAGAAAAATGCCTTTCTTATAATAAAGCAGCCATTTGTCTCAGATCTACCACAACCCTAATAAGGCTGTAAAATTGTGCTTAAGATTCACACAACAATTAAAAAGTCAACCTCAACTTTACAATTTATGATGTAAGCTTTTGAGTAGCCTTGCCATTTATATAGCCTCTATATCAATGCAGATTTTCTAAATCAAGGATACCAGAAGATAGAATGATGAAGAGGAAAATTCTGCCACTGAAGTTAGAAAGTATTGGTTCCGTTTGCAGGATGATCCCTCATGTTTCAGTATTTTCATTGATGAATTATCCCAAGGATCTAACTCAGCTTCAACCATTAAACGATGGGCAGGAAGATATTCCAACACTTATTTTCCTGACGACTGATTTTCTGTCAGATTTGATCCAACTATAGTCTTCTTCATATGCACGCTTTTTAGCTTTGCAGCAATAAAAAATCAAAATATATAATAAAGAAGGTCTGCTCTATAGAACTAGTCTTTAAATATTTACCTTTTTAAAAGCTAATTGAATTAAACTTTGCTGCCGGAAAATAAAGTAAGGACATTTAAAGTTTTAAAGTTGGGCCGTTTGAGTGCAAAAAATATGATTAAAGATAACAAATGTGTGAAGCATAGGTTTCATTTAAAAAATAGAGCATATCTATTTTTTGGTTTGTTGTAAAGCTAAAGAAAGTGCTTATGAAGGAAACTTTAGTTGGATCAAATCTAACAGGAAATCAGCCAACAGAAAAATAGCTGACAGAATATCTTCTGCCCAAATAATCCCACCTTGGGAGCAGCTATAAATTGCCTACAATTATTATACTAAAACCAGCTCTTTACCTATTACTTCCTGATGCCCTGTTTATATATCTGACACTATTGGATGAATATATAGTATTTTCCCAGAATAGGTTTCACTGGTTGGTTATTTATTCTATAAATCTCACCCATGTTGACCCTTCTTTTCCTACTTGATAATTGCCCTATAATGTAGCCTTCCTGCTACAGCCTGCATAATTTATTGCATCAAAGATACAACCAAGCTAAAGTTATGGCATTTTGGCAGATATGGAAGCCCTTGTTGCATGCACTACATTTTGGAGTTTCAGAGAGGGGCAGGATGCCCCAGATAAAGCAAATAAGTTTCAGCAGGTAGTATTAGTGTGTCTGCTTGACATTGTTTGGGTAAGTCTAGTTTAAGTTTGGTAACAACTTACCTGAGAGGCTACAGCAGCCCAGATATCCTTCAGGTTTCTATAAAGGATATAGGCAAGTTTCTGGGCTGGAATCAGCTGGATTAGAGGTCCTTCCATGCTGGTTATCAATACCCTGTGGCCATGCTAAACTTATGTGATTGGTAGGAATTTTTAAACCCCATTCACAAAAGATTGCCCTTAAAGCTGAAGACTAAGCCTGAGAAAACTTTGATATTTTGAGCTTCACCTGCCAGGTAAAGTTAAGATCCCAAGCAAGGATACCTCATAGTGTACAAGCATATCCCAGTTCTCCATCAGATGTGTCAAATTTAAATTAAGATTGACACCACTGAGCTATCTTCTAGCCTCATGGAGCAATATTATTTGTTTAATTCTCAAAATCATGCCTTTAAGTTTCATGCCCAAATAGAAATCATCATCAACAAAATGTGTAGCCAACAAAGCAAATAAGACCCTGGAGCTTCAACCCCTTAACTGCATTGATTCCAAAACAAGGGTTGGTCTGGAATTCTTATCCAATGTTGTGAAAAATGTGGATCACTAGCATACTTTTGTTGCAACCATGTTCCCCTCCTTGCCTGCCAACTGTATTTTAAAATACACAGGGGGCACTCAATGAGTTGCCCCAGGAGGTATCTAACGACATGGATCAATCTGCTGGTAATGTTAAATTGCTAGCAGTATCTCTTAATGAGGAGCTGCTGCCAATTTGACTTTGCCAATCCCCACACAAGTTATTCCTTGGCTTTGAACCTTACATAGAACCTGCCACTGTGCCACCCCATGTGGCCTCTTGTTGCAACTGAACCAATTAGAGTTCAGTACTTGATTGGGGAAGCCAACAGTCCATTAGAAAGGAAGAGAATGAGTAGAATAGGGTATTGCTTATTGTAGAATATTGTGATCAATATACTATATGAGGAAAGCCACAATGCCACAGGGGGTGGCATAGTGGTGTGTTACACGTAAGGTTTGAAGCCAAGGAATAAATTGTGTGGGGATCAGCAAGTCGAATTGTCAGTGCCCCTAATTAGGAGAAGGTGCCTGTAGTTCAATATTGCCATCAGATTGGTCCATGCCGTTAGATACGTCAAGGGGCAACTCATTGAGCACCCCCTGTGCATCATGAGATACGTTGACAGGCAAGGAGGGAAACTTGGTTGCAACATTTTCTTATAGCTTACTAGTTTACTAAAGACTAAGTTGAGATTCCCTAACTTAGTGTGTATAATAAATATAATAAAATTTGGTAACCAATGGTTTATTTAATATCAAATAATATGAGAGTTATATGGAGATGGGAAATTGATGATAGCCACTGAATACCAGGATCCTCTGCTTCACAGCCTGATCCCAGTGCAGCCTTGCCTACTATTAACATTAGATCAGGTGATTGTAAGTTAATATGGCCTGGAGATGCAGCTTAGTTAATCAGTCAAACTATCTTTCATTCAGAGCAAGATTACTGGTTGCTCTCTCACTCACCAAGCTTAAAAGATCAATGTCTGTTACAGTAAAGGCTAGTTTAACCAGTCACCCTATAACACTATTGCACTCCCAACCAAGTAAACCTCGCTCCATTCTCTTAGTCCAGCCTCTGGGAGATGTTTAGCTGACCTTGCTTTTGAAGAGAAAGGAAGATTTTCTTTTATCTACATTAGTTTTATAAGATGCTAAAATAAAAAATCAATCCAATCAAAAGCAAAATTGACTAAGCTTTAAACCAAATTAAAAATGAAGGGATTTATATTAAATTAAAATATATTTTTGAGCTCCTGCTTAACCCCCAAGGGAGTTATTAAGTATGTGTCACTCAACAGGATGTAACCCAGGGAATCATACCTTAACACACTCAATTGCTGTGTGAAGCGGTTGGTACAACACACCATTTTAAAACTGGCACTTCAATTTACGCCATCTCAAATTTAATTCAAGATGGCGTTTTTTGCGTTAGTGATTTTGAATTGCAAAAAATTAAAATAAACAATAAAATAGTTAAAATTTACATATACCTTTATAATGCAGCATCTACAATTTATGACATCTCAATTCTGTCACTTTGAGTCAGATTAATTAAATCTTATTTTGCTAACTTTATTTACATATGAAATTACTTAGTGTGGGGTGTGTTTACGCCATCTCAACTTTACGTCATTTTGAATCACACTATTTATCTTTAACTAAAATAAGCTTATTCCCAAACTAAAATAAAGCCTGTTGTATAGTGCCAGAAGATGTTCCTATAGTATTAATCTAAGACACTTATAATAAGAGCAACCTAAAAAGACACCACTATGATAGTCCTTCTAGTGATTGTCATTGCTGGGTAAAAAAACCAGTTTTGTTATATGTAATTTATAACTTTATTATACATGGATACATTGATAAGGGATCTCTTAATAAAATATTTTAATAGTGATTTTAATATGAAAGGGGGTGATTACGCCATTTCAATTTATGTCACTTCAAATTCCACCAAGTTTCATATCACCCAATTGATTCAATGCGCACAATGGATAGGGGAAAATAAGGGGAAATTACATATGACTCCAGGCTACGCTATATCAATTCCCCCACCACAATTCTTGCTTTCCACTTTTCAAAAGTATAGTTTCACGTCTAAAACCACTTAAGCAAAAAATATAAGAAATTGCCTGAAACTTTGCAAATATAAATTATTTGGCCTCCTCTAAACAACTGGGTACTTTTTAACCTCAGTTGTATAAGCTAATTTTTGAAATATTCAAGTTTTACTCTTTGGCCCGGTTGAGGTAGCTCCACCAGAAATTTGTTAATTTAATATAAAAAATGGTCAAAAACACTATGTTTTTGAGCTACAGCACCTCAATTATGTCACTTCAAAAACGCCATTTTGACTGCAAGTTTTCAGTCAAAACTCAAAGTTTTGCATACTTGTGTTACTAATAAAAATATTATTTTTACAAAACAAAAAACATTGAAATTTTGATATTATATATTTTAAGACTTTCTCTACAATTCTATGTAAAAAATTACTACTTTTATATTAAAAACATTATCATTTTTCTCTTTAAAAGCAACCCCCAAATTGCTCATATTTTGATACTAATTCACTTTTTGATGCCTCCCAAGCCTACCACTAAAGCTGCTCCCAAGGCCTCCAAGGCCTCAAAGTCAAAGATCACTCCTCCCAAGGCCAAGAAGGCCAAGACTACCCCAAAGAAGCAGACTTCTAAGGTCAAAGCTCCCCCAAGACCCCAACTCCATCACCAGAGCCTGAGGAAACAAGCCCAACCCCTCCCCACTCTCCTTTTGTTTACTCACCTTCTGATCTACAAGAGAAGTTATTCAACTTCAATTGTCACTCTGATCCCACCTCAGAGCCTGAAGAGGAAGAGGAGCAGGAGTCTGAGCCTGGTGCTCCTGAAGATGAGCAAATTGAGCTCTGGGATCTTAACACTGTCCACAATATATGCAATCAAAATGGCACCTTTGCTGTGCCCACAACATACCCTGCCAGCTATCCAATTAATGACCAAGAAGGGGGTGCCAGCTTTGTATATAAAGGGTACAGCTTCAGCTATAATGACAAGAAGAAAGAAATCCGCCAACATCACTACAAATGTGATAACGTTGGGTGCCCTGCTAGACTCACCACTTATGGGTTCACTAGGTTCAAGGCCATGACTACTGGGCATGACTGCACCAAGCCTTTTGACCCCCTTTATCAACTGATCTGCTGGTTTCTTTGCCAGGTGATCCCAACCACCAAGGATCAAACTCCACTGAGGTTGTCAATGATGCCCTCCTCAATTTAAATGATACCCAACTTGCCACTGTTGGTGGCGCCTCAAAATTACAGAGATATCTCACTGATCAGAGATATGCTCTGAGCACTGAAGGCATCAGTGCTTCATCAATTGATCAATTGATCTCTTACTGAGGAACAAAAACTATCTTGTCATGAGGAGAGATTCCTTCTTCACAATGACGGTCAACATGCCCCTGAGCGCATCATTTGCTTTGCCACAAGCCAGGATCTGCACAACCTGTTAAAATGCAAGACCTGGCTTGCAGATGGAACTTTCTCCACCTGCCCAAAGCTATTTAGCCAGCTTTGGAACATCCATGGGCAGGTTGGAAATCTGGTTTTTCCCCTGGTCTTCTTTTTCCTCCCAAATAAGAAGCAGGAAACTTATGTCTGTGCACTTACAATTCTAAAGGCCAAGTTGGATGAAATCCTCCCAACCATCAAAGAGGAGCCAAAGGAAACCAGAGGGCGCAAGAAGAAGGCCCAGTCCCAGGAAGAGGAAGCCACCCCAACCAGGAAGCAGCCAGAAAGCCTTCCCTACCATGAATATCTGGTAGTGGATTTTGAACAGGCTCAGGCAAATGCTTTCATTAGAGTCTTCAAGAGCTCCCCTCAGGGATGCTACTTCCACTTCTGGCAGGCACTCTGCCGCTGCCTCCAAAAGTGCTCTGATCTTCATGAGCTGGTCAACTCTGAAGGCACTAAAGAAGCCAAGGATGTTTTCAATTGCTTTGCTGCCCTTGCCCTTGTGAGAAAGGAGGAGACCAATGCCTTTTACAATGCCCTCCTCTGCCATCCTTATATCCTTGCCAACCAGGCAGCCTTTGCTCCGTTCATAGAGTATTTTGAAACTCAATGGGTTGGAGTATTTCAAGGAGCACACCACATCAGAAAAGGCGGTGACTCAATCCAGTGGAACTGCTTTAAGCAGGTAAAAGATGGGTTGATCAAGACCACCTCTTTCTCTTGAAGGGTGACATAGTCAATTTGCAACAAGAGTCCAGGTTCATAAGCCCAAATTCAACAAGATAATGGTGCATCTCAAAACCCAGCAGGCCATCTCTGCCTGGCTCTTCAAGACTGGCATGAAGTCCAAGGGCGACCCCCCAAGCAGACAAAAGCAGTGAAAAAGTATACAGAAATTAGCAAGGTGGTCCTTGCCTACTATCCCAAGGATAGCAAGCTTGAGCATCTTCAGGCCATCTCAGTTGCTCTTTCCACTAATGTTTGAGCCCTTCCTCAATAAACACTTCTTTATCTTCTCTCTTCTTTCCTTTGATTTTATTATTTTTTAACTTTTTTTAGTATTTGGTACAATTCTATGCTTATTTTAGAGTATAGTTTATAGTTATAATAGATGAAAATAGTTGTTTTGGGTATATTTTAACTTTTGGGCTTTACACAACTATGTTACTACTAATTGACCCCATTTTTATTGCAGATTTGGAATACTGAGGCCTTTTTAAGTCTAGAAATGTTTTTTGAATTTTATTTTTTGAGAATTTTTTGGGTTTTTTTTGGAGTTTAAAAAATCTAAAAATTTAAAACTTGTTTTTCTTAGTCGCAATGCCGTAAATTGAAATGGCGTTTTTACTATAAAATTGAGATAGTATAAATTGATATAGTGTTTTTCAAAGTGCCGTTTTCAAAAGCGTGTCCTACCAAGCGGGTTACCACCCACAATTGGGATAGTGTCAAAACAGCAGGGTTGACCCGCCAGCAAGATTCTGACTAAGCAGGTTTGTGACCTGTAATCCAACTTCCCAGTGACCCATAGCCAAGCAGGGAAGTCAACTCAAGTTACCAAAAATAGCAACATGAGCAATAAATGGTCCCAAAGGGTGGATATCTCATTTCAGCGCGTGACTCAAAATCTGGATCAAGCCACTCTCCTAACCCATCCAACCAATTAATCATCACAATCATGTTTCTTACTATCCATGAGTCACTCACACTATATAGTTCTGATATCCCAAAAAATATAATCATCTAGTCTCTAGATATTTTCCCCTTGTAACTTTTCTAAAACATCACAGTCAGGACATTGGTAGCACATGTAGGTTCTTCTATCCTACCTTCCCCTTCATAGATTCCGCCTGTTGCCTGTACTTGCTGTGGTCAACAAATATACAAAGGAATCATGTCTGGCCTCCACGTGGACTGGACGCCCTACACGCCAGGAACCAAAATACCAGAAGGGTTTGTACTATATCAGAACATGGTGATGCCAGTCCCTGCCTTCAATGTCCTTATCAGCTGCAAGGGCCCTTCCAAGCCTCCACCACCATTCCTTGGGTGACCAAAAAAATTATCATGCCTGCACCATGTAGCTCAACAACTTTGTAGTGTTGCCTTGGAATCATTTGCTGGAGCCAATGATGACAACACCACAGAATGGATACAATCCTTCCAGAACAAGCTGGCGCAAATGAATGCCCACAAAATTTCTGGATTGTGGAGATATCCATGCACCTGACCCAGGACACAGGAGCCTTGTGCAACAAGTGACATGAGGACTACACCAAGAAGGACTGGGACACCTTCAAGCGGGACTTATTGGCAAGATTTATGATGAAGGATACCATCCTCATGATCATACGTCAAGTAAAGAACCTGACCCAGACTGGCACAGTAAAGGAACTCACCTGAGCACATACAAAGAGCTACTCCTACGGATCACCCTTGGATATGGCATTTGATAATCTAGCTACACATCATCATGTACTACAATCCTCTCAAGTTGCATGTAATGTGGCAGGTCAACCTGAACCAAGCCGTCCAACCTGCAGAGCCAGTTATTGCAAGGCAGAGAAAGCAGAGCAAACGTCCACCATCCTCATCATAAGGCCCAGACAGGAAAGAGGGAAAGACCCAAAGACTCTCACCCGCCAGGAAGCTTCTAGTTGCCCTCTGCCTGGCAACAACAAAGGTAAAGGCCACAGACCCCAGTTTCAAATGGCCACAGTAACGGAAACAATGGGCAATCAAATCACACACACTTCAGAGTCACTACTACCCAGGATAACCAGGACAAGAGAAAAGCCTGGGGCAAGCACTAAGTGAGCCAAGCTCTCCCTGCCAAGACTCCTGCCTTGCCTAACAATTAGTACTGCCCCAAAGATGTGGATCAATGCCCAATGATCCAGGTCTCCTTGGGAGACCCATTACTCTACACCATTGTCAAACATCCCAATAAACTGATATAATATCCTTTCCGCTTTCAAAGTTATACAGGCTCAGTGCTCCTAGACTCAGGTGCAGATTGAATACTCACAAATAGCAACTTTGTGAATTAGTTCAAGCTATCCATTAATCCTTTACAGATTAGAAGCATGGCTTTAGCTGATGAAAATCAAATTGCTGTGACACAAGCGACTGCCCCCTTCTTCATTGCGCTAGAGAATTTATGCTCCACCATCCAAGGACCTGTCATTGACTTTCCCATATTTGATGCTGTACTTGGCTTGAACTGGCTATAAAAGAACAACCCCCACATGGATTGGGACACCTCTTTATTAATCATCAAGCGTGAAGGGGTCAACCATCAGATTTACCCTGAAACAGTTTACCAACTCCTAAAAGACCACATTTTTGTACTTATCATAGAGAAGCTTGAAGAAAAAGACAAACTCAAGGCAATCAATTGTGACTTCTGCCAGTACAAAGTCATACAACTTCAAGGAGCACAAGGATACTAACACTCCCCAGGATCAGGAAATTGTAGCCTGACATTCAGATATCTTTAAAGAAGCGCTACTGGGGTTACCCCCAGAGAAAAATATACATCACACTATCCAACTCAAAGGAGCAGTACCTAAGGCCTGTCCCATATATTGTCTCACTCCAAAAAATTACAACACACTGCACATGTACATCAAAGAAGCATTAGAAAATGGGTTTAACCGCCCCTCACAATCCTCCTTTGGTGCTTCTGTGTTCTTTGTGGCAGAAAAAGGACAGAACCCTTAGGCTTGTCACTAACTATTGAGCATTAAACAAGGCTACCATCAAAAAGTTGTTACCCACTTCCACTTATTGACAGCCTCTTCCATGCCCTGGGTGGCGCCAAAGTCTTCTCCAAGATTGACCTAACTGCAGACTACAATCAGATCTGTATCAAAGAGGGAAGACCTACCCAAGAAAGCCTTTTGCACCAAGTATGGTTCTTAAAAGTGTGTTGTGCTCAACTTTGGGATGAAAAATGCACCACTAACTTTTGTCACCTTCATGAATGAGGTCTTTGTACCCCACATTGGCAAGAATGCTCTGGTGTACTTGGATGTCATATTTGTCTACAGCCCCTTGGTGGAACAAGCCCATAAGGACTTGGATGCAGTCTTTATAACCTTAGCACAACAAAAGTTACTCACCAAGACATCCAAGTTCCAGTTTTACCGTGGATAGCTCCCATTCCTTGAACATGTAGTTTCAAAAGATGGTATCAAGCCATATGATTAAAAGATACAAGCAATCTTCAAAATGCTATCACCTAAGGACAAAGCCAAAATCCATACCTTCCTTGAGATAATTGCCTATGTCTGATGATTCATACCAGTCTGTGGTGCCCTGATGGCACCCTTGTCAGCAATAACAGGTTTCAAGTCCAAGTTTGTGTGGACCCCACAAAGAGACCTCTGCTTCTGGTGCCTGAAAGAAAAGTTGACAACTGTGCCCATCATCCAGTATCTTAAACAAGACAGAGAGTACCAAATGGATACAAACGCCTCTGATGCATCCATTTGGGGAGTACTGCAGATCAAGAACACCAATGGAAACTTCCTACCCTTAGCCTACAATTCACGCAAACTTTCAGACAGCAAGTGAAGTTAACTCATCCATGACAAGGAGCTGCTAAAAATTGTTTGTTGACTAGTCAAGTGGCACTGTTACCTAAAATAGCAGGAATAATTCACCGCCCTACCCAATCATAAGTCCCTTCTATATTTCAAAACACAAGCCAAATTGTCCAAATGCCAAGCACAATTGATGGTATTCCTAGAGAAATTTAACATGAATATAATATATAAACCTGGGCCAGAACTGGTAATGACTGACACCCTCTTGCGCCTATATGTGAGAGCATCCATAGACAAAGATGACCTAGACCCAGACTGGCCTATCCTGGTACTCCAAACAAAGGACAAGGGCTTCCTCCTGGGACCACTGCCATTAAAAAGGAGACAATAATCAAGAACAAACACTTATTCACAGAAGTTTATAGGATGTTGCATTGCAAAATGACTGATGGGGCAACTATTTTATAAATTCTCATGCACCAAAGAGACAACACTATCCTGCACTACCATAAAGACCCAGGCCATATGGAGAGCAAAAACCTACATTAGCTCTTAAAACATAAGGCCTGGTGGTCCAAGTTATACCACAATGTATAAGAGGTCCTTGAGCAATGTGAAGTATGCAAAAGATTTGCAAAAAGCAATACTCCCCCAAAGTCTGGGTTGCCAATTTGTTCTCAACTACCCTTCAAGGTGTGAGCCCTCAACATTTTCAGGCCAATGCTGGGGAAACATAACAACAAAAAGTATTATATCACCACCATTGACTCCACCACTTTCTGGCCAGTATCACAAGTAGTGGAGACACATACAGGCAATGACATTTGACGTTTTATTAGCAAGGGAATCATCATTAAGTTTGGAAAGCCAGAACTATTGATTGCAGATGGAGGCAAAGAATTAACCTTTGAAAGCACCAACATGTACCTCACAAAAAACAGGTTCAAGCACAAAGTAACCACACCATATCACCCTCAGACCAATGGCAAAGTTGAGCAACTAAACAGCTGCTTAGAGCAGGTGCTTTCCAAAATCACTGCCAACACACCTGAGGACTGGAACAAACAACTAGCAACTACACTTCTGGTTTGTTGCACCTGGGTGAACAGATCCACTGGGAAAAGCCCTTTTGAACTAGTGTATGGTTCCTAACCCAAAATTGTTCAAGCCCTTTACAGGACCCAAGATAGAGATACCAGAAAAAGCTGCCTTGTTCTGACCCCCACATACTCCAAGCCAATGTAAACCAAAAGAGAGAGAGGAAAAACAGTTGCAAAAATGTTTATTCTCACTAAGAAAGACATGAGGTTGGTGATAAAGTATGGGTAATAAACACTGACAAGAGTAAGCTACAACCAGAAAAGGTTGGACCTATCATAATAATAAAGGTAAACAGCAATAACATTATCTAGTGAAAGGTCTGGGCAAAAGAGAACATTATAAAATCTTACACCATGACAGACTCCATCCATGCAAAGCTTATCAGAAGAAATAAGAAATGTCCTCCCCACAACCAAATAACAGCTAGCACAGTACGGCACCTGGGCTCCTGAAAACCTTCCAGCAGACCTCCCTGGGGAGCAGGCCAACCCTCAGCTGGGTGGTGTCAAAACAACAGGGTTGACCCCCTGGAAAATTATGAGTAAGCGTGCTTGTGACCTACAACCCCAATTCCCAGAGACCAAAAGCCAAACGCGGAAGTTGACTTGCTTTTCCAAATCCAGCAACATGACCAGACAATGATCCCTTGTGGTGGATAACTCAATTTAGTGCTTGACTCATTAAAAGGATCAAGCCAATCCCCCTGACTATTAAATTAAGTGATCTTCACAATCATGTCCCCTCTAGCCAATTAACAATGACTATATAGCAATTATCATCTAATAAATAATATCATATAGTATCTAATTATTTTCCCCCTTTGTAACTCTGCTAAAACAGCACAGTTACAAAAAAGGTTTAGAGTTCCTTGGTGGTTTCAATCATTTTAGTAATTTCTCTTTTCATTCAATGATACTTTCCCAGAATTACAATATTTTTCACATCCTATTTCATTTTAAGATGAGTTGTTTTTGATTTAGGTTTACTTGATTTTGTTTATCTTAGTACCTAAATGTGCTTTATTAGCAAAGTTACACAGGGAAATATTTAGAAACTAGAAAATGTCTTTATTAGATTATGAGAGATTATACAGTTTGAGTGAATCCATTAGGAGGAACAAGATTGTGTAAATCAATCAATTGTATTGAGAAGAGATGGCTTGATCTTGATAAGGATTGAAGCACCAAATTGAGCTGCAACTGGGATGAGATCAAAATTTAGTTCTTGTTCCCTATTTTGATGATTTGAGTCAACTTCTGTGTTTGGCTTCAAGTGATGAATAAGTTGGATTGAGAGGCACAGAGTCTCATAAGCAGGACTATGCTATGTGATTGAACCCTCTGTTTCAACATCAGCAGTTCCTTAAAATATTGTATTGTTGTTTCAACCAATTTATATCAAAAATAAAGCCCCCAAATTATGCCACTTTTTTAAAGTACAATAAATTCAAGTCAATGATTTATTAAAAGCATAAGCTAGACACCTTTTAACTTTAACCATCAATAAGAAAAAATACATTATGATAAGATAAAATTTTGACAAACAATAAAGGCTAATATTATTTATTTTATAACAAGGCTTTATGGGGCTAGCTATAAATTTATCACCAAGTGACCAAAAATGACAGCTATATTTAAAATTTTATAATCAGCTAATAAAATTGATGATTAAATAAAACTTAATTAATTATCTGAACCAACATGATAGTATCTGAGGCTCTTTGCAACTAGTTCATTTTTGCAACCAAGATTACTCCCTCACCCGCTAATGTATCTCACAATACACAGGGAGCGCTCAATGAGTTGCCCCATGATGTGGCAAATGGTATGGATCAGCCTTAAGGTGAGGTCAGATTGTGGGCACTTTATCCTAATTAGGAGCGCTGTTAATTTGACTTTGCTGATCCCTGCACAAGTTATCCCTTGGCTTCAAACCTTACATGGAACCTGCCACTATGCCACCCCCTTTGGCCTTGTGGCTTCTCTATATGGTATATTAATTACAATATTATAAAATAAATTACATCTTATTATATTTGTTCTTTTTTTTCTACTAGACTGTTGTCTTCCCCAATCTAAATAATGAACTATAATTGGTTCAGTTGCAACATCATAGTGACATCCTCATTATTACCCCTATGCATCATATTATATATTGTATTGTTTTTGAGTTAATATTGGCACTTTTTAGAGGGGTAGGGAATCTATTATCAGTATCTCTTATAATCTTAGCAACCTTGTCTTTTTCCTTTGTAAGGCCCACAAGAAGATTTTTAAAGGATATGGTTTTCATTCCCACTGCTTAGCAAAGCGCTTTTGTCATTATTTCAAGGCAGATGTGGTTTTGATGTCCCTATTCAAGAAAAACTTCCCATAGTTTTAGCTGATTTGCCATTTCCTATCAGGATCTAGAATTATAAAAATTTTAAACATGCTATTATTAGGTTTATTAAGGACTGATCATACTTAAAATGAGTTTTTTTATATAGATACAATTCAATTATAGGCTTCTAAAAGGATTTCCCAAGCTTGGAATGGCTTAAAACATATCATTTTGATATTCAGTATCATTGGATTGTTAAAAGCATATCTCCTCAATCACTGGATTCTTATTGGTAATCAAACACGTTTATGGAAGCTGAAACCAAAGAAACTTGAACTGTGCTACTGTAAATTCAGAACTTAAATCTAAAAATGCAGGATTTTTTAAATCCTTGGTCCAAATTTAAATCACATTTGTCGGCAACTCAACTGAGTGAAAAAAAATATTTAATAAAATAAATTGCTTTATTTGACTTTTTCAATTGATTTAAATTGGTAAATTCAAATCTCTTGAGAAAATAAATCAACTAACTAAAGACAAAACACAGCAAACAAAAACAGGTACATGAATCAGAAATGTTGGATTCTAATGTATAATTTGATACTTTCTTAAGTCTAAGAAATCATAGACAGCATGGAAAAATTAACAAATATGAAATTGCAGGATTTTCAAATCCAAGAACCAAATTTCAAATCAAAAATGAGGAGAATTTGACGTAAATATAATTTATGGGTATCTCAAACAGGAAGAAAAAGGATCTAGAGTGAATTTGTGCTAATTCTTTTAGGAATCATTGACATTCTCAAAAATCACTCAATTCCATTTTAGGGCAGCTAAAATTTATATGCTTACTATTAACTGAATTAGAAAACATTAATAATAAAGTAAAATGATATATTACAGTCTATTTTTATCAAGGTTATTTTTCTTGTTGTGGTGATTGTTCATTTGCTGTTGATAATGTGCTTGCATTTAATTTGATAGTTTCACCTTCAATTGCCTTGGCAATACAAAATAAAGTTGCCTCCCTGAGGCCACCTGTGATTGCATAAGCAGCTTGATTTCCTATTGTCAAGGCAACTGAAGGTGAAACTATCAACAACAAATTAACAATCATCATAACAAGGATAAACTAACTTGATAAAAATAGATTTTAACATATAATTCTACTTTATTATTAGCGTTTTCTAAAGTCAGCTTTAATAAAGCATCTCTAATGGCAATACATAAACACATGGTGTAGTAAACTGATGGTTTATCTTTCCCACTTCTTCTTCCTTTCTTTCTTGAAAAGAAGTTTATTTGGCCCTTTGGCTACGCTGGGGGCCAAAAACTTTAAAAAATTTCTGCATCATCGGAAGGTAGCTCATATATCATTATATGGTTTTGTGGTTGCTATAATAGTTATTTAGAGTGCAGAATATTGCATCATTTCTAGTTTATACAATTTTATATTTCACTCAATTTCATATCTAAACATGGTTGTTGAGATTGAATTTTTCATTTGATTTTATCCAGGGTGGAGCTTTTTGATTTGGACTTATTTGTCCTAGTTTCTTACTGTGCATTCAATTTGGATTCCAAATCCTGCAATTATTTTTTGGGTTTACTAGTGGCCTTCATTTATGATTTGAAATTGGGTTGATGAATTCAACAATCCAGTAATTTCAAAAAACATAGCAAACTTAATGAAAATGGTTAATGGATTTGAACACTTCAAATCTGATTCCAGTTAATTCATTTTGTCCATTTGAAATATGCAGCTCAACTTGAAATTTTCAAAGTGTATATTAGTTTCTGCATTTTAAAATATTCAAATAAAAATTAAAAAAATCAACTTAATTAAAAAAGACTATCCTATTGCAACCAAGTTTCCCTCCTTGCCTGCCAATGTATATTACAATACACAGGGGGCCCTCAATGAGTTGCCCCTTGACATATCTAACGACATGAACCAATCTGGTGGCAAAGTTAAACTTCAGGAAATTTCTCCTAATTAGAAACGCTGTCAATTTGACTTTGTTGATCCCTGCACAAGTTACCCCTTTGCTACAAACTTTACATGGAACCCGCCACTATGCCACCCCCTTTGGCCTTGTGGGTTTCCCCATCTAATATATTAATTACAATATTCTACAATAAGTTACATCTTATTCTATTTGTTCTTGTCCTTTTACTGGACTTTTGTCTTCCCCAAATCAAATACTGGACTATCATTGGTTCAGTTGCAATAATCCCACAGATGTGATTCAGAATTTGGAGCAAGGATTTGACAATCTCACATTTTTACGTTTTAGGTTCTGAATTTACCCTATTATGAAACTGCTGTTACATATACCAGACTTCCTTTTGCTGATCTCCACTGCTGTTTCTATCTCTTAACCCTTTATTCAATCTTGAGTAGTATATATACTCCACCACTATAATACTTTATTCCTTATTCCTATCTATCAGTATACTCTTTGTACAACAAAAAAAACTGTGTTTAATTCCTATTTGCATTCTCTTGTTTTCTGAGGTTGTTCAGTCTTTCTTCTAAATCTTCTAGGAATAGTATAAGAATAAGTTGAGTTAGCCTATGGGCTAGGGTTCTAGTGGCTTATCCAATAGCTATTTCTATACCTCAGTATTGGTATGCCAGAGTCAAATTTCTTCCCTAAATATTTTCTAGTACACTAATCCTTGAATTATCCAATAAATTTTACCATAAGCTCCACATTGAATAAAATCTATACTTTACACCCAGGAGCTTCACTGTCTTCAAGGTGTCATCTTTTACAAAAAGTCCATTTCAGGGCACCTTCTAACCGTATTATGTATCCCTGGTATAGCTGGTTTATGCTTCTTGTGAATCTCCTTGAAGGGGTTTGTTGGGAATTTTGACCAAGAAATGATGCCAATTATGATGGAGCTCACAGATTGTGACTGTTACAATCAAATCCATAAATTAGTAGTACAAAATACAATGATACTAATTATGACAGAGCTTGCAGATATAAATTGCAGCTACCAAATAACATAAATTGGTAGTATAAACTATATTCATATTGGATCAGAATTAGTCTGATGACCTGAGCCCTAAACTAGCCAATGATAAGCACTGCTTCAGTAATTAAATAAGACATGATTTGCTACCACAGCACTTTAAAAATACACAAGCGCCACTGCACTGCCTAGCAATTGGATTAGGCACCAAAGCACCAAACTACTTTTACGTTAAGCGCTGCCGCACCAACTGAAAATTATTGCAAGCGCTGCAGCGCTGCCTGGCAAATATTACAGGTGCTGCTTTACTTTTACATCAAGTGCCAAGGCGCTGGGTTCAATTCCCCATAATCTCAAATTAACATATTTATCACATTAATAAGCATTAAGCTTGCAGTATGCCAGAGAAGTAGGAAGTGATCCTGAAGTACTAAATTATTCCATGCCAGCAAGGATCACCTGTGCTGGGTGAAGATGAAAATATTCTATTGGTTGACATACAATAAGTGCCAAACCTTGATTGATAATTACCCAAATTTGGGGTGTGTTAGAATTTCCTAGAAGACATTGCTAGCAGCCCAGAGATTACCCTGGTAGAAGGTATAATAGGAATTAATCATTTACAATAAAATTATCTTTGAACCATCTTTATTTTATCCTTAATCTGATTGACCTTTATCCTAATCCTTAAGTGCTTCTGCACAATCAGAAGCCATTGCTGGGCAATAATCATGGTTCTTTTCAATCCTGGCTCTTCTGATACAGCACTACTCATATTCTCACATATGACTGTATTCCGGCAAATTTCCTGTGCTCTATAATCTCAATAATTGTGACACTGTAAAGCAAAAAGCGCAACAGGGTTTCTTGTCCTAAGGAAGACTTAAAAAAACAGTAATAGTATCCTTGGGTACAAAGCCAAATACTTCATTGAACACTAAGAAATGAGCAGCCTCAGAGTTGAAGAGGGTCAGATTAGAGTTATAAAACTGGTTTGATCCTTGGGTGGACTTTATCTTTAGAAAGCTTGATTCCCTTATTTTTTATTAATATCTTCTGAATCTCTTGACTTATGATCTCCAAGCCACATATATAGTGTTCCTACCTAGATCAGCTATGATTAAGAATATTTAGACACCCACACTCTACTTTGGTATAGATGAACCAGTATTATTCTAATACCCTGGGATTTCCAGAATTTTTGTATCTGGTAACTAAAGACCACACCCCTTAATAGAAGCCAGATTATTCTTGGTTTAATGGATGATTATAATATTTTAAAATTACTTGTGATCTTTGTATAGCAATAAGAGGGGCTAATCATTGAAAAATTATTTAGATTATTTTTAGACCACAAGGCATGTAGCTTAAGGGAAGATCAAAACAGAAAAATATCTGTGTCAGCCCTTTAAAAAAGATGTGTAAAAAAACTAATTAATAAAGCAGTAGTATAAGCTTTTATATTAGACAATAAGTGGTTACAGCCTAATATTTCTGCTTAGCAGATATTAAAATAATAAACTACAAGGTATGTCTTAGAAGTTGTCAGGATATAACATCTCATTTGGGGTCACATTAGTCTCAGCTGCCAACTTAGGTTTTTGAGAGGAGGTTAGGGCCCATCATAGGAGGGTTATTAACTTGATGAGGTATGATTCTGAGCGGCCTATCAAGGCCAATGGTACAGTGGAGGGGATTATTTTTGTCAACTAATCCAGCTAATGTCATGTAGGCTATAGCTGCATATTGGTTGGCAGTGGAAGGTGTCAGTATGAGGCTGGAGGCAAGCTGTCTGGTTTGGATGTGGAAGGGGCTTCCATGTCAATTTAGTAGGCTGAAAGATGGTTGTATATTTCATGTAACAGGGTGAAGGGGTGTTTGTACCAGTATCTCAAGTGGTACACTGTTCTTGGATTTCTTACTCTTCCAGGTGGACAAAGCAGAGGGTGCCGTACAAGGTGAACAAATTTTATTCCAGCTTGAGAAGTCTTCAGAAAATGCATGGGGCTAAATGCAGTTCCTGGGGGGACAATAAAATGTGGGCCAAGTTTTGGGTACTTCCTCAGTTATGTGGGCTGTCAGGCCAGATTTTTCTGTTGGAACAGTATAGAAGTGAAAACAATCAAAGCTAAATATGGAAAACATATTAGAACCAAGGCCCCATAAATGTTTATATCAGAATGGTAATACCACTTTTATGTGTGCCTTCTGGGTTTAAATAATATTGTATTTGCTAAGATATGCTTGACTCTGTTCACATGTTAACTGAGTTTTGATCAGTTCTTCCAGGCCAAGAGTTTTAGAGTCATAGTTCATCCCACAAAGCACTATTTATTTAGTTAGATGACTTTAATCTGATATCCTGTTGATTTTCAAATTATGGCTGCATCATTTCTCATCCAGGTCCTGTCATTCATGGCTTTGGATTTCTTGGCAGACATCAGCTGGTTTGTATCTAACCCAAAAAACTGGGTATTCTCTGGAGCTGTTTCTGTATTATTAGATGACTGTAAAAACCACAGATGTGTGGCCCCTAATTTTGCCCAATCATTGACATCAGCTTTGGAATTTGACCCTTCCATCTGAACAACAATTTTGTTTTTCTGGTCTGTCAGCTATGATGAAAGTGACAGTATGTTGATTAAGTGCCTTCAGTAGTCTATATTGGTCTAAATTGATCACCATGTCATAGTTCTTAATTTCAAGTGAAAAGACATCAGTAAAATCCAGCTGTAAATCAACATGATTAATCAGATCTGAACTAATGACTGGCCCTGTTTGCTCATTGGCTAGCTGTAAAAAACACAGGTGGGCAGCCTGAGTGCCTACAAGATCCATTGGTTCATCAGAGAAAGGTTCTGGGTTTGATTAAGCTAACTTGAGTTTATTATTTCTATCCAGAGAAATGTTATTCATAACAGCCCTTCTCCTAAAGTCACAAACCAAATCTGCATGAACTATGATGTGACTAAGAAAAATCATATCTTGTTTTGTGTTGTGTCCAAAAATAAGTATTTTAACTATTCCATCATATGAAGCAAATTTGTATTCATTTATTTAACTGCATTTTCTAAAATCATCTAAAAAAACTGTGGGTTAATCAAAACTTCATTGTGAGATAATGACAGATAAAGCTATAATAAACTGTAGTAAGAAATAAACCCCATTAACTAAACCTGCTCTAATTTTACATCCGGTGCCTTGCAAAAAATAAAACCTTGTGTTTCATCTTTGGAAAGCACATTCTTTTTTATATTTTGTGACCTATACAATGGAGTGAGGCACAAATTATGACCTACTCTAAAAGTTGTGGCACAAATTCATCCATATTGTTTTGTGACCCAATCCAAAACATCCAAAAAACGGTTTTGTGACTCTGTATCACAATTAATGTTCCCGTCCCTACCCTACTTATCACCAAACATAAATATAATTTTTGGATTTTCCCCCACATTTTTAAGCTGTATGTTGCGGACTTCTTTGGGAATTTTGCTTTGGTTTTATACCCTTTCAAAAAATGACAGCCTACATTCTTTTTATAAATTGTAATTGAAAAAGAGTTAATTGATTTATAATAAATCACTTGCTAAATATATTTAATCCAACTTGGGTTTCCATATGTGTTTAAAGGCTAACCCACCTAGTTTTAACATTATTAGCGGGTTGATATGTTACTTGGCTACTCGGCGGGGCTGGATGAGTGTTGTTGATCAGCCAAGGCGTCCCCGTGATAGGCACTGAGATCGTCGTGAACAAATGTTCCAAAAGAGTGAATTTCCTCTTCAAACTCCTGGCGAGTGGAGGAAGGAGAGGGATCCTGTTGAAGTTAGCTCAGGAATCATTGTTTATTACATTAACAGGGTCTTCCTGATTAACAAGGGAATGTTCAGGTGATTCAGTCTAGACTTGTTATTATATGAAATGTAAATTGTTTACTTTGATTGATACCATGGCTTGGCTACCGCCTTCTGGCAAAGGATAGTTGGGATAAAGAGGATAGCTGAGATAGGGAGGATAGTTGGGATAAAGATAATAGTTGTAATAAGGAGAGTAGTATTTAGTTTGAGTGGCTTTGTCTTTGTATTGGGGAGGATTAGAGCCAGAGGGAGTGATGCCCATGGCATTATATTCTTATGATTAGTGATATTAATTGAGAATTACTTGTATCTGGTTCAGAGTGAGCATATGTGGTGTTAATGTGGGATGTTTCCTCCTCATTACCAACCTCAATTGTAACACACTTGGGGGTTTGGGTGATTTTGATGTTTGTTGCTTCCATTGCGTTGCAAAAGTGATCTTTTTGTTTGTAGTTAGATGCTGCTGCTTTTATACAAGCAATCTTATTCCAGAAGCAATGGAAACCAAGAATCATCAATAGTCCTTTTCCGTTAAAGACAAAGCGTTTAAATTGAAATCTTGATTGCGAAGGAACTTAACTTTGATTGCGGCGCATGCTAAGCTCCACTTATACTCAGCACGCTCAAAGAATACCTGCATCTGAAATGATTTCTGCACGCGTTTAATAATTCACAAAGACTTTCTGATTTTATATGAGAGATATGTTTTTTCAAACATCTTGTAAGTTTTTTTTACATTAGTAACTTTAACTCTTTGGTATGTACATACAGACAGGGATGCTTCCAAGCTGAACCGCCGCAGCAAAAGCAGCCCTACTTCAGACAAGCGTTCCAGAGTGCCTAGACCATTCGTAGAATTAACTATCCACTACTTTCATAACTTTCACATTATTAGCCCATGACTATTATTGATATGTCCATTCTAGTTTCAAACTGACACCTTTATGAAAAATCATCCATCCAATTTATATTTCTTCTTTGTAATTATTTTCTTCATGCCTATTCTAGGCTGAGCTAGAAAAATTCCAAATCTAAACATTTTGAAAAAATGTCGAATTCACAGATTTGATATCTTATCTCTAAATTTTATAATGAATTAAACAGCTGATAGTATAAACAGGAAAATCCACCTCTAACCAATCGATTTTGCCATATTCAGGGGTTTCTAATCTTTTTAATTAATAAATTAATTGGTAAAGCTGCCATAATTTGAGCAAGGCAGGTGCTAAAACTATATAAAAATGTACAGATGGTGGGTCAACTACAGGGGGAAGCAAGAATGGTACAATATGCCATCTAAAAAGATTTCATCTAAAAAGCATGTCCAAAAACGCTATCTAGAAACACCCTAGCTAGAAACCCTATATCAAGGTTATGGCTAAACTGAGACTGATAACTTTAAACATTAATTAAAGCCATTTTTTTAAAAAATACAAAACATATGGCTGGAATCAGAATCACTCAAGAGTTCCAAATCTTTAATTAAAAAGGGTTCAGTTAGTGACAACTATATTGAGCAAAGCTCTAAAGACAACACGCCTAAAATTGGGATATTTCTATAATGAAATTTAGCCCTATATTAGACATCTACATATAAAACAAAGTAGTAATTAAATATTTGAAAGTAAAAATTAATTGTTAAAAAGGAACAGTGATCAGGCTTTGACTCCAAGAGCCTTGACAAAGCTTTAAGATGAACAAGACAGCCTTGTTTGGAATAATAAGCCAAAAAATATTTTGTGACATTTTTAAACTAGGACTGTTGGTGAGTATGCTTTGAAACAACAGCCTTGTTTTTGATGGTTTGGGGGCAAAGCTGGTCACATGTGCATTCTTGATCTTTTGCTTTTTGACAATAAAATTGAATCTTGGCTTTATCACTTTTTCAAGGGAGGATTGACCATACCACTCTTCAAGTTAAGAGATGCTCTTTGTGACCCCTTCCTTAACCTTCTTGTAAAAGTTCCACTTGATGATGTCCCCACCCTTGCATATTTGGTACTGCCCCTGAAACACATCCATTTACTGGTGTTCAAAGTACATGATAAATGGGACAAAGGCTTCTTTATTGTACACAATAAACTTTTCCTTTTAGAAGCTTGTCATAAAAGAAGTTCACTTCTTCTTTTCTGATCATGATCAAGACAGCAAAGCAATTTAATATACTGATAGCCTCCTTTTTGCCATACTTGCATACCTGCTTGCTGAGAGCTGGGGTTTTCATCAGTTTCTTTAAAGAGCCTGACAATAATAGAAGAAAAAACCCATGGGGCTGCTCTTGAAGACTTTTATAAAGACATTAATCTGATCTGCCTCAAAAATAACTATTAATGTGGTATGGTAGGGGAGCAATTCTGGTTCCTTTTTAATCACAGTTAGCTGTTCCTGAGATCCTTTCTGGATGACATTTTTCTTTTTACAGCCTCTCTTTTTAGTTGGCTCATCATCAAGCAAGGCAAGATGGCATCTAACTTTTGTTTAAGGATTTTTAGGGTATGAATGTAAGTTTCTTTCATTTTATTAGGGAATTAAGGAGACAAAGGAAGCAGTATACAATTTAAATTGGCCTTGAATGGCCCAAAGCTGATGTAAAATGTTTTGGAAAGGATCAGAAAGTCTCATCAGCAAACCAGGTATCACACTTAAGAAGTTGTATGATATCCTCTTGTGTGGCAAAGAAAATGATGTGGTTTGGTTCTCCTTAGACGCCACCATGTAGGACAAATTTTTTTCAATCATATTAAGCTTTTGGTCATCTGTGAGCACAAGCTCATCAAAGCTCCTGGAACTGAAACCATGATTTGCATCAACTGAGAATCAATCATTAATTTATCACTGGAGTTTGTGTTTTCTCCAACTTTTTCTATATGGTTTTCATTCAGATGAAGGAGGATATAAGTGACCAGCTCAGATTGAGTCATGTATCTATTAAGAGAGATAACTTGGTACAGGAACCAGCACATGAGATAATATAGTATCTTGTCAGAGCCCAAACATTTATCCTCAATGGTGAGCTTCTTACCTTGTGTAAAGCCAATAGTAGTCAATCTGGCAGGACATCCAGCACCTTTACAATAGTAGTGATGATGGGTCAAATTTTTCTTCTGGTCATTGTAAGTTAAAATTAAGCTGTTCTTGAAAATCCAGCACCTTCTTCTTGGTCATAATGTGTAATTAGTCTAGAAGCTGTATAGAACTTTAAACTGGCCATTGGCATTGCATATATTAGATACTGCATGTAAGTCTCACTCTAAGACAGGCTCCTCCTCTGAGGAAGCTGAGACATGTTCATCAGAGTAGTTTTCAGATCTATATTCATGCTCATCTTCAATATTAGAATGGAACTGCTTTTTCCTGCTTGAAAGATGGTGAGTGTTGTTGTGTTCTGAGGCGTGGCACAGATACATAACAGGGAATCCTAACCTTAGGATTGGATTTGTACTAAGTATTGATTAGATGGCAGAGAAGGCTAAGTAATTACCTTGTGGCACTGAATGAATAATCCCTACTATTTGTGGCTAGAGAGAGGCGCCAAAGTACGTGAATACACAAATATAAAAATGTGAATAGAACTTAATTTTTATTGATAAAAGTGAAATGTAATATATACTGTGTAGCTTTACCACAAAACAGTACATGAACAGTAGGATCACTTGCCACCAGTATTAGTAGGGCAAGCAAGCTGCAAGGAATCAGGAAACCAAACAATTGTATTTCCCAGTTTGGATATAACCTCATTTCAAGGGGCAAAAGAAGAAGAAAGAGATTTGTCCTCAAAATAACCCATCAAAGACAAAATTGAAACATGGTGAATGGCGGCATTAACAACATTGTCCCCTCTAGATTGACCTTAGGGGGGGCAGTACTTGCAGAGGGACTTGGTATGCACTTAGGCAAACAGACAATTGCTAGATAGGAGTTTCAAGGTGTATTCTGATCCTCATTTAAAGATCACTTATAGAGGCCCAACCCACAACTTATTTAGCTTGTGAGCACGTTCTCCTACTCTATGCTGATAATAGAGAACATGATCCCTGATGTTGAACTTAGGCAAAGGGAAATGATCAGCATTATCAGGAGAGAGCTTGAGTATCTTTGTATTATATGTAGAAGTATACACAGTGAGCATGTATGTCAATTATGCAGTTGACAAGTTATTTGATATAATCATCAGGGTTCATAGCCTTATCAGAAGAGAGTAGGGGACCCCCCAGAAGCAACAAAGTGGTGGCCTAATGCCCATATAGCATAACAAAGGGAGAGTACCCAGTGACATAATGTTTGCTAAGGCAATATACAAAGAGAGCAGTGGGTAATTATATATCCCAGTTTGCAGTGTCAGAGTAAGTGAGTTTCCTTATGGTAGAAACCAGAGTTGCATTTGCACGCTTGACTGCCCCGTTGGTAGACAGGTTATAGGGGGCAGAGAAAGACTGGTGAGATCCCAAGGCCTTGACAACAGAGGTCACTAACTTAGAGTATATGTTAGTCCCATTGTCAGACAACAACACTTGAGGACAACCGTGGCAGAATAATATGTCTTGCAATAGAAAGGCGGCAGTCTTCTTGGCAGTAATGTCCTTAGTAGGGCGAGCTTCTACCCACTTGCTGAAATGATCAACAGCAATTAAGATGAAGCGACAGCCAGAGCAGGAACAGGGAAGAGGCCCTAAAGAGTCAATACTGACAGTGTGAAAGGCGTGTTGAGGGGGGACTAGCTTGAACTTGTGAGAGGCAGCTCAAGGTTGCTGGAGCTGACAATTGTGGTAGCTAGCAATGACATCTGGAATCATCAGGCAAAGGTTTTCCCAGAAGTAGTTTTTCTGGAGCCAGTCATAGGTATTGGCAATGCCTCTATGTCCTGTCTCCTTATGAGCTTGAAGCACCAACAAAAGGCAAAGACTAGGCTGTACACAATGTAGGTACTGATATTGTACTTTCTTGAAGAGCATGTTGTTGCAAATGAATGTGTCCTTGGATAGCTTGGACAGAAAAATTTGAACTTCTTCTGTATTACTCTCCCAAAAGAAAGGATATACAATTAATTCATACAGTTAATCAGCCTCAGCAGAGTGTAGAGCAAGGATGGGCATTATGGATAATCTATCTGTGTTCTGGTGTTGAATCCTGGGACAGTGTAGTTTTGTGAAGTTGTACCCCAGCAGACAGATAGCCACTCTAACTAGTTTGTCCTTCTGGTTCCTTAAGCTGTTGTAGCCACTTAAGCAAAGCGTGGTCAGTGACCACAGTGAAAAAGACGCCATACACATAATGGCGGAACTGTTTGACCACATGAAACACAGTGAGGCACTCTTTTTCTGTGACGCTGCAATTCTTCTCATGCTTGTTGAGGACACAAGAAGTATAAGCTACAGAATGATCCACACCCTCATCATCTAGTTGAGTCAAGATGGCTCCAATGGCTAGGTTGCTAGAGTTGGTGTAAAGGATGAATTCCTTATTATAGTCAGGATAGACTAAGATGGAAGCCTCTTTGAGTTTTTGCTTAAGGGTCTCAAAGGCTTGTTGCTGACTAGAAGTCCATTCAAAAGGGACATTACATAACAGTTAGACCAAAGGTTTGCTTGTATTGGAAAAAGTCAGGGATGAACTGTCTATAGTATCCCATCATGCCCAGAAAGACTTGGACTTCTTGCAGGTTGGTGGGCAGAAGCATTTTGCCAATGGCTTCAACTTTCTTAGCCATAGGGCGAACTCCTGTCTGAGTCACCTCATGCCCCAAGAACTCAAGGTGTTCCTTGAAAAAGGCACACTTAGATGGTTTTAACTTAAGTCCAGCCTCACAAATCTTTATGAACACCTCCTTAAGATGGGCCAGGTGATCAGTGAAGGTGGGGCTGAAGACAGTTATATAATCTAAGTACACAAAACAACACAAGAGCTTCAAATTACGGAGGATGGAATCCATGGCTTGTTGGAAAGTAGCTGGAGCATTTCAGAGTCCTTGCGGCATTTGAGTGGGCTCAAACAATCCTTCAGAAGTGATGAGTGCAGCCTTCTGTCTATCTTTGGGAGATAAATCAACTTGCCAGTATCCAGAAGACAGATCCATGGCAGAGAAGAACTTAGAGCCCCCAAGGCAGCAAAGAGTATTATCAATGTGTGGTAAAGGGTAGGAATCCTTTTTAGTTAAGGAATTCAAGCATCAGTAGTCCATCATGATACAATGACCTCCATCCTTCTTCTTCAGTATGAGCAAGGGGGAAGCCCATGAACTTTGGGAAGAAGCAAACAGTCCAGCATCTAAAAGTTGCTTAAGCTCTTTAGACACCTGGGCATCTTCTACTCAACTGCAGAAGTAGGTTTATCACAAAAGGGGGAGCATCACCAGTATCAATCTGATGAATAAAGCCCTTGGCTAGGCCATAATTAGTGCTGTCTTTAAATAAGATATCTGATAACTGATCCAGAAGTTCAAGCACCTCTTTCTGTTGGACTGGGGATAGTTGTGGGAAGTCTTGTGCAGTAAACAAGGATAGGACTTGAGGCTTGTCCTCTGGTAAGTTAAAGTCTTGGTACATACCAAAGGGATGTAGGGATAGCACATCAGAAACATTCAAAAACTTGCCATAACCAACAAATTGGCTTCTGGACACATGTATGGGGAGAGCCGTCAAGTTGGCTACCAGCAATTAAACAGGGTCTTTATGAGAGACGTCCAAGATTCCTGGGCAGAGGTAGGGTTTTTTGTAGCCTAGAGAGGGAGGAGAGTACAACTCCAGGAACATAAGCTCAGGTAACTCATATGATATCTGAGAGTCTAAGACGGCTTGGGATCCAGAGTAATAGTAACAGTAGAGGTGGCTAGGAGAGAAATCCCCTCAGACGCAGGGCAATCCATAGGAGGACACTTCATGCTGGATGAATGGGTACGGTACTTTAGAGTGAAGACACCAGTGGAATATTTTAATGCACACATTTTGAGGTGCTTTCAGGGAACTTTAATAAGCACCTAAAAGATCAGAGGGACTTTTTACCCTAGGATGGAGAGGTAAGCATCCTTCAAGTTGATGATCCCATTGTATTCCCTAAGGAATTAAGTACTAACTAGGAGATTGTAACTCTCATTTTCCAAGACTACAGCAGGTGTGGCTTTGAGTAGCTTGCCAAACTGCACGGGAAAAGCAGAATAAGCCACTATAGTGCAAGTCATGGATAGAACAGCTGTACCATACAACTGGTGATAATTAAGGTTGTGGACAAGCTTGAGCTTCTTGAAAAGCTTTGAGGAGACAACATTAACAGGAGTTCTAATGTCCAAGATGGCCTTGATTTTTACCTTTTTGGATGGATACTTCCATACAAGTGGTAGTACAAACAAAGGAAGGGAGGACAGCCAGGATATCCTGGGCTTCTGCTAGCTCTTTGTCCCACTTTTTGATCATACATCTCAAGCCTGGAA
>QTSX02004638.1:23018-38629 GCA_014839935.2 Entomophthora muscae | reverse complement strand
AACATTGTCCAAGCTCTTATGGGAACCAGGCTAAAATACCTGACAAGGCCCCCCTTCTTCAGCATTGCAAATACTACAATCCAATAGTGATCAGCTAGAAAAAGAGGGAAAACATCTTCAAGACACTTTTATTCCTATCCAAGATAGACACAAAGTTGGGGACAAGGTCTGGGTAATGAGCATAGACAAAAGCAATCTGCAACCTAAAAAAGTAGGCCCTGTCATCATACTAAAGGTAAACAAACAACCCTTACCTGGTACAAGGACTTAGCAAGCGCAAACAGGACAAGGCCCTACACCACAATTGGTTATGGCCCTGTAAGGCCCAATAGAAGCAACATGAGACTGTTCAGGATTCTCCCTTTTGTTCATCTCTTTTACTGCTAGTACTCTTCATGGACACCAACTTCATTATATCTCTACTGGTTACTATCACATCAATTTATTATTCAAAACATTCCCCTTTCTTTCCCTCACTTGACCAGCCAATTTTATCCATCTTAAACAGTTACTTTCAACCTTCAAAGCTTACCTTATTCTTGAGACAATTTTTGAACCACAGACCTATGCACTTAGTTAGTTTTACTAAGTCCAAAGTCAATTACCTTTTTCTTTTTTGTTTTGCTTACGCCAGCACTTTGGACCAGGGGTTTCCTGCTCTCCTGCCATCTTTTCTCTTTCTGTGGCTTGACAAAACAATCAACCACTTCCCAGTCTTTCTTCTTTAACTTTAACTTAACCTTTTCAAGTTAATAAGACCCAGACCAAATGTGCTTGTCTTCTATTTTCCCAGCTAAGAATCCTAACCCTTCTTGGTTAGAACATATTCCCTAAACTTGCACCACAATTCAGATTTTAAATAAAAACCCTGAGTTTTATCCAATCTCAACTTAAGCTGAGATTGTTTGACTTTCACCTCAAAAAGGTACTTGTTAGGTTTTGTGGCCTGTGTTTTCCCTTCTAAATTTTATTCTTCAGTCCTTTCTTAGTTTTCATGATTCCTTTTGATTTTATCTTTCACCAGTTAGGTAATTTTATATTGGTGCTCATAATTTAGTTGTTGATAGTTTCAATCCTCCTGTTAGTGAATACCTATTTCCACAGACTTAGAAATTGACTTTTTAACCAAATTGTCAGTCATTAAGACTGGTCTTTATTTCATTTTCTTAGGGTTAATAAATCGTCTTAGTCCTTATTTCACTTCATATAAGCTCTTAGGAGCCTTAGTGCAGTTATTATTGCAAACATTGCCCACCTTTTTTATACTTGAAAAATATAAACATCCTTGGTTTAAAGGCTTTAGTCTACAATAATCTACCCCAAGCCTTCAGACCTTACATTATCTCAACTTCTAATGGCAATATGCCATAATTAAACTTTTCCTTCTCAACCATTCTTTTGTTTGTGTTAGCAGTTAAAATGTTTTGCACTTTAGCTTTGTCCTTTTTATTATAACTTATTTTGCTTTTGTTCTTTAAGAATAAGCTACCCCTTGAGAAGGATAATACAGAGAACATTTCCACTTCCCATAGTCAGACTGTTATACTAAACAACATTTCAAAATTTAATCAATTATCTAATTCTTCAGATAACACCTTCAATTTATTAGCTTTCACACAAGACCACTTCCTAGCATATCCTTTGGAGATCAACTCAGACTCTCAAAAGGTTATCTACCTTGCAAATCAACTTGAGGGTTCCATGTGCAGTTGGTTTTGTGAGTTGTCTGTTTATGATCCTTCCATTCTCAAGAGCTACAACCAATTTTTATCTGAACTGCTTGCACATGCCGCCAAGGAAGGAACTGAGGAGAAGTCCACTGCCATTCTGAACACACGCTTATCAAACTGCACCCAAGGAACAGGCCCCTTGACCAACTACAACAAGCGCTTCTGCAAAATACAATCCCAATCAAATGCTACTCACTCTGAAGCTTGTGACTTTTATATACTTGGCTTAAATCCTGACCTCAAGGCCTTCCTAATCCACCATGACCTCCCCAAGAAGTTGGAACCACTCATGAAGACAGTCTCCAAGTGGGAGAAGAAGTTCAGAACCATATCAAAGCCAGCTCAGCCCCAACCAGCCTTGACCATCAACCAGCCTACCACACAACTAACACTTTCCTTGCGTCCCTTCCCTACTGGAAGCCCATCCAACACTTCACCTGCCTCTGCCTATGAACCAAAAGAGGGTAGTGGGTACCATCTAACTGCTGCCAAAGCCCTTTTCAGACAACTAAACAAGTTGTGCTCTTATTGTGGGCAAGCTGACCATTTGGTGGAAAACTGCCCTGATCCTAGAAGAATCTCTCACCCAAACCAGGAACTGGAACCTACCTTGGACAAAACAACATCAAATTCCACAGGCCCTTCCAACAATACCCAGATCAACAACATCCAAACCCCTGGAAATTCTTCTCTGCCCTTCATCTGGATTGTGATTCATGGCCCTGTCTCCAACATTGAGACATCTGCCTTGTTGGATACAGGTGTCAATGTAAACTACATTGACTCCAGACTAGCCAAGGCTCTGAAGCTCACACCTGTTTCCAAGATTGATGCCCGTGGTCCCAAGAATCTGTCTGTGACAGCCTTGAGATAAAGCCTCCCATTTTATTCCACTTGAGCAAGTCTTATTTCCACTCCCAGTTTGTCAGCTCCAATTCACTGAAACTTTCCTGTTTACCTTGGAATGAATTGATGTGAAGAGGTTTGCCTCATTTTCAGATGCCAAGATTGCAAGGTTGACTTCTTCACACACAACACCCCTTGCTCCCAAGACCTTTTAAGAAAACAACAGCTGCCCAATAGCTTTTGGAACTTCAACATGCTAAACTCCTACACTATCATTCCTTCATCTGAGACAGCACCTCACCAACAATGGGATTCCTCTCTGCATAAGCAACTATGAAGAGGTATTCAGTGACAAGCAATGCCGCAATCTACCTCCCCACAGGCCTTACAACATTCAGATCAACTTGAATGAATGAGAAAACCCACCCTAGGGAAGAATCATCCCGTTATCTGATGCTGACAACAAGTTGCTTTTGGATAACATCAATGACAAGCTCAGTAAGGGTTTAATCACTTGCTCAACATTGCCCTTCTCCTTGCCTATCTTCTTTGTTGCCAAGTCCAATGGTTCCAAGCAACCATGTGTTGCAGCATCTTTGATTACTCCCTCTTGGGGAATTAACACCCCAAGTAAATCACCAAATGGTTCACCCAGCCAGTCAATAAACTGGTGACACCATTATCAGTCAACCATCTATGACAGGAATCACTCAATCCAGGTCCTAAATAGAACACAACTTGATTAAGCCTTGTGACTTAAGAGGGACATTACTCAGATAAGCCCCATGACCTCCATGACGTACATGGACGGCATGTGGCTTGTCATGATACTATATATTATTCTATATTCATATTCAATAAAGTATCCTTCTCTTCTTAAATCTTCCCCCTTTTCCATTTATTATACTTCCCAGAAGTATAAACTCAACACATATATCAACTATTGTGCCCTGAATGCTGTCAAAATCAAGGATCACTGTCCCATTCCATCCGCCAAAGCCCTTGCAGACTGCCTTTCTGGCAGTCAAATCTTCTCCAAGGTTGATCTTTGCACAGCCTTCAACCAGATCCGTGTTGCCAAAGGACACAAATGGAAGAATGCTTTTTGCACACCCTTTGTCCTCTACAAGTACAAGGTTATGCCCTTTGGCTTATGCAATGTACCCTCAACATTACAAGCCCTCATGAATGAGGTCCTCCTCCCCTTCCTGAACAAGTTTATGGTGGTTTACCTTGATGATATCTTAATCTATTCCAAGACCACTTCCAACCACATCAATCATCTGAGGAAGGTCATGGCCAGGCTCCAAGAGTACCATCTCTACTGCAAGCTCTCTAAGTGTTGCTTTTTCCAAACAAGCGTGGAATTCCTTGGTTATGTTGTAACTAAGGAGGGATTTGCCATTGCCCCAAGCAAACTTGACACCATCCTCTCTTGGCTGGTACCAAAGAACCGCAAGGAACTCCATGGCTTCCTTGGTCTTGCTAATTATTGTTGCAAGTTTGTCCCAGGATTCAGCAGCATTTTTCTCCCTCTCACAAACCTGATCTCCACCAAGGTTGAGTTCAAATAGTCTGCTGAAGCACAGGACTCCTTTGAGCAGATCCTTCACCTGTTTGCCACTCCTACAGTCCTGCTCATGCCTGATAGCAGCAAACCCTTCTTCTTGGAGACCAACACCAGTTACTATGCTGTTAGTGCTGTCCTTCTTCAGCATGAGAGGATGGTATGCTCCATCCTGTAGCTTACTACAGCCAGAAGCATCTTCCTGCTGAGAAAAACTACCCTGTTCATAACAAAGAACTGCTAACAATTATTAAGTCTCTCAAGCATTGGCGCCGTTATCTCAAAAAAACCTCAGACCTCGTTAGCATTTTCACATACCACAAAAACTTGCTGTTCTTTACTCAGGGATGTCACATATCCCAATGACATGCCCGCTGGGTGATTGAACTTACCAACTTTTTGTTCACCATCACTTACAAGAAGGGATCCCTCAACGTCCTCCCTGATCTACTCTCTTGCCACCCTACCACTGCCGACTTCAACCCTGAATACAAACGACTCAATACCAAAGCAGTTCTTCCTGCATCTGTCTGTAAATTCACTGCCACCTCTGGCATTGGATCGTACAATCTTCCCCTGTTGCATCAAGAAAGGCCCAAAAATGCCAGCCAGACCCCTTCATTCTTTAGAGTATTTAGCACACACAGTCAATGAGAGGTTTGTGCTAGCCTATCCTGCAGATCCTTTATCCTTGGTTGCTTCCTCCTGGGAAGAAACATTGGTTAATTTAGACTACTTATTATCCTGGTGTTGCCCACTTTTAAAAACTATCAGAGCTACCCAATAAAAGGTTGCCACATCAACGCTCAACAACTCAAGTGAACTCTAAATGCCTCATACCTCTTCTAGCCAATCAGAGCAGACCGCGGAAATTAGGGCAAAACTCTTCAGTCTCCCTGGTCCTATCCAGAAAAATTTCTCTTCCAGCCAATTGGATCCAGAGCCAAATGTCATGTGATCACATTTCCTTGCAACCCATTCCTTTTAATACAGCAAGGGGACTTTCAATCCCTGCTTGTCTATTTTTCAATATTATTTAAGTTTGGAGCTTATTGCACATAAATTTAATTTTCTGTTATGGGAAACCCTGTTTGGAGTTTTTTACAGTCCAAAAATTGAAGTGTTAGTTGTTTCTTTAAAGCTTACCTTGTATCAGCCTGTTTCAAACCCGGACCTCCTCTGAGACCTTCTAAAGGAGTCATAACACATAGTTGTTGTCTTTTCTGCCTTTGCTTTCAAAAACAGCTTTTGAACATGAATTTTTTAACTAAATCTTTAATATAATTTCTATTATTATTTTGGATTTTTCTTTAAAACTCTTGTTTTCAAGCCTGCTTTTGCTTTCCAGTTGTATCAAAGACACCCAAGACCACTGTAAAGCTCCCCTGGGCCACCCTGTTGCTTCTTTTGCCCCTCTGATTAAGGTTACCCTGCCAGGACATTTTTTTAGTGTCAATGTTTTTGAAAAACCTATCAATCTCTTCCAAATTTTGTGGAGATTACAACTATGATACTCCCAGTCATCAAGTTTGTTGTGTTTTCCTTGGCTCCATTTCTGCTGCTTCTGTGGTCTACCTCCCCAGATCTGTGGGGGGAAATCTCCTCATCTGCCTGGCTTGTAAGTGAAGATTCTTTTGGTCTCTGGAATCTTCCCAGTGGCTTTCTCTTTTCTGGAGAGGCTGTGGTTAAGAGTTTGACATGCAACAACTTGGATCTGGGTATTGTTGATTACACCTTGCCTGCCTCTGAGGAGGAATTGCCTCCCATGACTTCCCTCATCAGTTTGGCCCATATCAATTTGGTACCACTTGTGGCCCCTAAGGTGTTCCCTCCCACTCCCACCTGCAATCCTTGGCTGCTCACCGGACTGATGTTGATGGGCTTGAACGCTTATTTTCCTCAACTGTCCCCCGTGTCCTCCTTGTGGTCCCCTCTTTGAGCGGCTGTCCCAGTCCTCCACTGGGCGGCATCTTGGTGGTTTGTTTTGCCAGGATGTGAGACAAACTTAGTTAGTTTAGCCCCCTTCTCTCATACTGTCTTCATCAATCAGATCTCTTCAACCCTATTCAACTTCCCAGACACCTATTCCATTAGGAAGGCCCAAGCAAAAGATCCTGCCTCCAACAAAATCATCCAGGACCTGTTATCCAAAGCAATGCCCCCCTCTGAGTACTTGCTTGAAAACAACCTTCTTCTTTTCTGAAAACTGGTTATGGTACCCAATAAGGATTTGCAGTTGAAAATCACAATTGGATTCCACAACTATCTTTCTGGTGGAAACTTAGGTTATAAGAGAACCCTGGTCCTTATAAAGTCACACTAATGGTGGCCACAGATGGCTAAGACCGCCAAGGAATATGTTGCCAGCTGTCTAGTATGCCTCCAAAACAAAGATTGTACTTCCAAGACATCTGGTCTTCTCTGCCCTCTTCCAATTCCTGAAGGTCCCTGGCAGAGCCTCTCTATGGATTACATCACCCAGCTACCCTCTTTTGCAGGCTATAACACAATCCTAGTAGTGGCTGACTGCTTCTCCAAGGAAGCCTCCTTCTGCCCCTGCCATACAACTATCACTATCAAACAAACCGCTGAACTATTCATCAAGTATATATTCCCCCACTATGGAGTTCCTCACAGCATAGTCTCTGACCGTGAGCCCCAGTTCACCTCTTCATTCTGGAAAGACCTCATGGCCTCTCTTGGGGTAAGCTCTCTCTACAGCACCACGTACTCACCCACAGAATGATGGCCAAACTGAAATAACAAACCAAACCTTGGAACAGTACCTCTGCTGTTTCATCAACAAGAAACAGGACAATTGATCTGATCTCCTCCCCATAGCCCAATACTCCTACAGCTCTGCATATCATGGATCTATAGGAACAATCCTGTTCCAAGAAAACCTTAGTTACACTCCTTCCTTTCTTCCTGGCTTACAAGGTTACTTCCGCTCACAGTCCATAGCCAAACTTGCCACCAAAATCAAGGAAACACAAGAACAACTTGTTGCCTATCTTCAGTCTGTCATCTTAGATTACAAGAAACACTACAACAAGAAGAGAATTCCAGGCAATGAGATTCACCTAGCAACTTGGTACTCCTCTCAATCAAGAATCTCCTAGTCATTATTGCCTCTTGCAAATTCTGTTCCCGCTTTATTAGACCTTTCCAAGTCCTGGAAAAGATTGGTACTACCGCTTTAAGACTATCTTTTCCTGAGCACTTCCACATTCACAATGTCTTTCCCTTGTTCACTCCTCCTGAAGTTAAAACAACCTCCTCATAGCCATCAAGCAAAGGCTCTCATCTCCTCCTCTTTATCTCCAAGGTTCTGAGGAATACAAAGTACAGGAGATCTTAGCTCATTGCACCCTCCATTCTGGCACTGAATACCTTATCCTATGGAAAGGATATGAACTTGAGGACTCCACTTGAGAGCCTGAAGTAAACCTTGACCACTGCCAACAGTTGTTTAAGGCCTATCAGGATCTTTATACTAGCAGCTAAGGGGGTAATGTCAGGATTCTCCCTTTTGTTCATCTCTTTTGCTGCTAGTACTCTTCATGGACACCAACTTTATTATATCTCTACTGGTTACTATCACATAAACTTATTATTCAAAACATTCCCTTTTGTTACAACTGAACCAATGAGGATTCAGTACTTAGTATTGGGGAAGACAACAGTCCAATAAGAAGGACAGAGTAATAAGAATAAGGTATTGTTTATTGTAGAATATTGTGATTAATATACTATATGGGGAAAGCCTCAAAGCCACAAGGGGGTGGCATGGTGGCTTGTTCCATGTAAGAATTAGAGCCAAGGAATAACTTGTGCAGGGATCAGCAAGTCAAATTGGTAGTGCTCCTAATTAGGATGAAGTACCCACCATTTGATATTGCCATCAGATTAGTTCATAACATTAGATACGTCAAGGGGCGGCTCATCAAGCACCCCCTGTGTATTGTAAGATATGTTGGCAGGCGAGGTTTGAAACTCAGTTGCAACACTTTTCTTTCCCTCACTTGACCAGCCAATTTTATCTATCTTAAACAGTTGATTTCAACCTTCAAAGCTTACCTTGTTCCTGAGACAATTTTTGAACCACAGACCTATGCGCTTAGTTAGTTTTACTAAGTCCAAAGTCAATTACCTTTTGCTTTTTTTTTGCTTATACCAGCACTTTAGACCAGGGTTTTCCTGCTCTCCCGCCATCTTTGCTCTTTCTGTGGCTTGACAAAACAATCAACCACTTCCCAGTCTTTCTTCTTTAACTTTAACTTAACCTTTTCAAGTTAATAAGACCCAGATCAAATGTGCTTGTCTTCTATTTTCCCAGATAAGAATCCTAACCATTCTTGGTTAGAAAATATTCCCTAAACTTGCACCACAATTCAGATTTTAAATAAAAAGCCTGAGTTTTATCCAATCTCAACTTAAGTTGAGATTGTTTGACTTGCACCTCAAAAAGGTACTTGTTAGGTTTTGTGGCTTGTGTTTTCCTTTCAAATTTTATTCTTGGTCCTTTTTTAGTTTTTATGATTCCTTTCAATTTTATCTTTCACCAGTTAGGTAATTTTATAGTGGTGCTCATAATTCAGTTGTTGATAGTTTCAATCCTCCTGGTTAGTGCAGACCATTTCCCAGACTTAGAAATTGACTTTTTAACCAAATTGTCAGTCATTAAGACTGGTCTTTATTTCATTTTCTTAGGGTTAATAAATTGTCCTAGTCCTTATTTCACTTCATATAAGCTCTTAGGAGCCTTAGTGCAGTTATTATTGCAAACATTGTCCACCTTTTTATACTTGACAAATATAAACATCCTTGGATTAAAGGCTTTAGTCTACAATAATCTAGCCCCAAGCTCTTCAGACCTTACAGAGGCTGCCCTACTCACAACCAAACAGCAACTAGTCCAGTACAACGCCTGGGCTCCTGACAACCTCCCAGATAATCTCCCATCCAGACAAAGCTGATCTTCAGCCAGAGGGTGTTGAAACAGCAGGGTCAACCTGCCAACAAGGTTCTGACTAAGCGGGTTTGTGACCCACAATCCAACTTCCCAGTGACCTGTAACCAGACAAGGCAGTTGACTTATGATCCCTGGAATTAGTGGCATTAACAGATGATGCTCCCATACTGTGGATGACTTAATTTAGCGCTTGACTTGTTACCAGGATTGAACCACCCCCCTCATCATCCAACTGAGTGATCAACACAATCATGCTCCTGATATAATGATTTAGCAACAACTATATAATCCCTATCTCCAAATAAAGATGGCTATCTATTCTCCAAATATTTCCCCCCTTTGGAACTCTTCTAAAACAGCACAGTTATGGAAAAGGTACCTTGTCCATAACTTACAACCTGGGAAATAATCAAGCTTAGGTTCCCAAAAAAAGCATTTAGATATTATATCAATATAAATACTTAGTTTAAAAAGTATCACTGTTATAAACCCAGGAATTCTCTAGAAAAGGCTTTAGAAAGTACACCAGTTGTTGCTATAAAGGGCCCTCTCCCAAGAGGGGTGCATAGTTGAGTTTGTGGAGAGATTTATTTGTGAAAAGTAAAGGTCGAGATGTAAGATGATGGAGGATTAAATCTTTTTGGGAGCAGGGGCATTCAACTCCAAATCAATATGGGATGGATCGGGGGAGTGAGGAGATTTCCCAAAAGTTCTCATGAGGCGGCGCCACTTGGAGGGATCTTGGGACTCCGTCTTGGTGCCGAGGAGGTACAGGCACAGGCCAAGGGCAAGGGAACCGATAACGAGGGCGGCCCAGGTGGGATAGATGCCGTAACCGACTGGAAGGTAGCCAAAGAGGATGGATACGGCAGAAACTAGGAGGGCATACGGAAGTTGGGTGGTGACATGATCCTTGAGTGGGCACTTGGAAGACATGGCAGATAGGATGGAGGTGCCAGAGATGGGGGAACATTGGTCGCCAAAAATAGCGCCAGTCAGGATGGAAGAGACGCTGTGAACAAAGATGTTGTGATCAGAGGGTGCAGCAGTGTTGACAAGTGGGATGACGAGGGGAAACATGATGGACATTGTCCCCCAGGAGGTGCCTGTGGTGAAGGAGATGATGCATGAGATGATAAAGATGAAGGTGGGGAGAGATCCTGGGTTGACGGTGGATGACATGGCACTGACAATGAAATCAGCTGCCTTGAGATCAGAGAAGGCGGACCCAATACTCCATGCCAAGATCAGAATCAGCAGCGGCTCAGCAATCTCTTTGACGCCATGGATGTATACCGCAATCAGCATCTTAAAACCCATCAAGCCCTGGGCACGAAACAGTGTCATGCTGATGATGGACCCTAGGAACGAACCATAAAGCAGTGCCTCGGCAGAGTTGCCCTTGCTGGCTAAGCCCTGGGGGCTATAGTCGGGATTCTCGCTAGCCTTCTGGACATAGTAGCCACCAACAAACATGGCAGTGACGGTGGTGAAGATGACAAAAACCACGGGAACAACCGCGTTAAACCAGCGCTGGGGAGTTTTGGGATCTGGCGTCAAAGGGTCTTCGGCGTCACCCAGTAGCACTGCGTCGTCCTTGACGAGGCGCTTCTCGTAAATGGCGCGACGCTCAGCATCCAGCATGGGCCCAAAGTCGCGTTTCAACAGGAGCAGGGCAACAATGAACAGCAGCATGTACAAAGGATAAAAACGAGAGAAAAGGAACACCATAAATGGCTCCCCTGGGATTTTAAGGTTATCCATCTGCTTCTTGATAAGCGTTAACTCAAATCCAATCCATGATGAGATTGGCGCAATGGAGGCCGGAGGCGACGATGTGGCGTGAACTAAGAATGCTAGCTTCTCTCGGCTCAGGAGAAGAGCATCAGTCACTGGCTGCATGTTGCTGCCTACAATCAAGCAACTGGCAAAGTCGTCAAAGAATATGAGCACACCCGCCAAGAGCGTTGCCCATTGGCCTCTCCAGCGGTCAGTGGCAATTTTGGTCATCAGTTTGGCCATGCCGTGTGCCCCGCCCGACTTCTGGATTAAGGCTACCAGGCCCGACAGGTAGAATGTGAACAGAATCACTTGTGCATTGCCGGGATCAGCCACTGCCGATACTGCGTAATGGTCCATCATGCGCAGAAATCCCAACAGTGGATTGAAGCCATTGATAAATGTCGAGGCAAGGAACAGACCCAAGGCTAGCGCAACCAGGGCCTGGCTTGACACCACTGCCACCAGCAGAAGCATGACGATTGGCAACATCGTCACTGCCCCAGGCATGCCGTGAATCTCCACTGATGAGCTTTGGTTAAATCCTCCGCTGCTGATTGTGATTTGCAGTTCCCGGGTGATGGTGTTGGTCAGCTCGATATCTTCGATCTTATAGCCCTGCATGGAATAGCCTGTATGTACCTCTCCACTTAGCTGAACGTCGGTTTCGTTAGTTGGTATTAAACTTCCTTGGGATCGCACCCCCACTCCACTTTCTACAACTTCGTAAGAAAACGTCCCATTGAACTCAGGGTCCAGGCCGAGCGTCACCATCAGCTCAGCTTTGTCGCCGTACAGTACAACCTTGGGCCCATCCACGCTCACCACCTGGAATTCACCCTGAACTCCAAGTAACAGCAATCCTGCTAGTGCAATCAAATTCATTGCTCATATTTCCATGCCACTGCAGCTTATATACAACATCAGATGCCACCCTCGTGACTAGATGCGTAATCCCATATATCTTCCTCTGCAGATGCAATCGACAGTTGAGTTATCCACACTTGCTCATCTATCATATGACATGACTCACCTGCCACAGGAAATAATCAAATGACCTAAACTTATGACACTATTTCCTGGTCACTTGACATCTCTTATCAAACAGTACATGGCCATTTACCTGTGCCTGCCTTTGACATGATCGCTTAAATCCAGCTCAGCGTAGCACTTGGATTCCAACTAAGCTTGAATCATGACTATTAAAGGTTGCAATAAAGCTCAGCTTTTTAACTTATCGCGATGTATCCACCTAAACGAATCCATAACATGTGGCCTCAATTCCCCACCCCAGCTACTTATATCCCACACCGATTCAGCATTAAATTTTCAACCTACTAAACTTTATTCCTTTAATCAGAAACCCAGCTTGCTATAAATAATCTCTACACAAATACAAATGTACATTTAATAAAGTTTCACCAACCAATCAGATTCAACTTGATCAACCCTCATCGAATCAGCTCAACCTCCCTCCCACCAATTTAAGTCCAGAAGTGTAGGCAATAAATTGGTTTCAAGCCATCCAAACCCAGTGCATGAATATATGTGAATCTAGATCATCATGTGATATAAACTTCATCCCTTCTTCCATAGCTTCGGGCAGTGATTAATATATATCCTTTATCTCTCACATGGTATCAGATCCAGCTAAGCTTATCTAAAACTGGATCCTTTCATTGCCTTGATTAAATATCCCATTCATAACCTTTCCTTCTGTAAATGTCACTTTAACGTAAACATTCAAGCTTCACCAATTTGATATTCTATAACCAACCAATGTATTTATTGCACTATAAACTCAAAAACCATCCTCTTAATAGAGACCCTGATCTCCCATGAATATCTTTACAATTTTGGCAAATTATTCTACATATATATCTACTTCAACCATGCTCTTAAAACCCCAACATCCTATTTCAACGCTCAATGTTGTATCGATCTTTAAAGAACGAGTTGACTTCAATTCTGACCCATAAACAGTTCAACCCTTTAAGAAGTGATAGTAGATTGCAACATCAACTTGATCCTTGTTATTATCAATCTCGAGTCAGGCCAAGAGCTGTGCTAGCAGAATCACCCAATACCTGGAGATATCAACAAAATATAGCCATGCTGCCAGAGGATAAAGGGTTCAAGATTAAAAGAGCTCATTGAAGCAGCCAAACTGACCAATGTGTGTACAGGAAATCCCTGCCGCTTAAAAAAGACATGTTTACTTATATACTTTAAGTAACATATGGTGTTGCTGATATACTTCTGAGAAGTGATTTCAGGATACTGGATAGTTCTAGGATTCTACCAATAAACTTGAGTGCACAGCCCAAGCAATCCAAAGCCAAGTTCAACACAAGGACATGGGCCCCGGGATATAGATAAGTGGCCAGTCAAACTTTTCCTAGCCTGATCAAGCTACTCTGCTCACAGAAGAATAGAACTACTACTCACCATACTATTAACAGTACATTTCATGAGGACCTTTCATATATGCAATAAATAAACATAACTATTCTAACTGTTAGAATATCCTAGAACTAAAATGGTTATCAGATGCATCACTACCTGATAGTATCCAGAAGAATCCACCAAGTATTGGGTTGCTAGGCCAAGATAAAATAGTTATCAATATAGTATCCAAGAGAAGACCTGGTTAGATTACACTAGCAGGTTTGCCACTCACCTCTCACCACCAGCAGCCATTCACTGGCCTGCTGGCCCTGGGATGTTATCTATAAAGACATATGCCTGCTCTCTTTAAGCCAACCAGTTTTTGAAACCTGCTATAATATACACTTGAATGATACCTTGATCCAACCACCCATAGTATACTGAGCCACAGTATAGGTTTCTTGTAAAAACCACCTTCTGCCAAGCCATCTTCTACATCACCCCAATTCTCTCATGTATTTTTTAGCAGAGCATGTAGGCTTATGAATTCATGAGAGAAGATAACCAGGGGTCATAATACCATGCCTGTTGTGAATAAAATCCTGGGATTGATCCTCATGTTCTTCTTTAGACTTGCCTCTCCACAATATGTTTTCTCCTTGTTTCATTTCCAATCCTCAGTATATTAATATAGATAGTAAGGGGATGATGCTGTAATCCAGGGCAACTCTTCTACAAAAGTATGGTTTAAGCCAAGGAAACATACCACTGTACATGCAGAGGCTTGTCCCCCTGCCTTCAGAGCCCCAGGCCCAGGATGACCTCTTGGTCCTAGACCTTTAAAGCCGCTGTCTATGCCAAAGTTACAGGCTTTTTATATGATCCTGATATTCAAATGCCTAATAACTTACCCTAGTGAATGGTAACTTACCTTGGCCCAAGTTTCCTGGCAAGTGCATGACACACAAAGGGGGACATTTGAAGCTGATGGGTAACTTTATTGGGACAGGAAAATATCCCTAAAGGGTAGAGATAGTCCATACACTATTCATGTAGGCTATGGGATTGAGAGGGGGATCCCTATGAAGGTTGTGTACTGGGGATCTATGCACTGGAGGTGAGATCAGCAGATGTGGAGCTTGAGGGCAGGCCCACTACAGAATTAGGGGTTAACTCAACAACTTAGATGTGAAGACGGCCTGGTAAGGGTCAAGAGCCAGCAGGTGGAACTATGAGGCTAGCCAAGCCTAGCAGAGTGATATATAGCACTCTAAAAATCTGGATGAGAGGGATCTATTGGCAATAGCATAAGCTTGTGAGTGGTTGGTCCTTGGGCAAGCAGCAGGGTGGTTGATACCAGGTTGATAGGCAGGTAGTTGCAATTGTATTGAAATGACCTATTTGATAGAGTATACCAAATACTTTGTCTAACTGTTCTGGTTTTCTGATTTAAGCTAAAAGATCTTTTAGAAGAATACTTCTCTATGAATATTTTTAAGCTGGATTGTCATAATAGTCTGTGAAACATATAGATCCAAAGAGTGATCCTGGGAGCCAGTATAATCTGGGATGAGAGTCCCTGAAAAAGACAGCAGATGAAATACCAGGGTAATAAAGGCCAGGTGGTGCTGGGTGGAAGGGGTAGAATACAAGGGTTATATCAGGTAAAACTTTCTTGAACCAAAGGTCTCTCAAAAATTTATTATCAGGATAGCAACTGTTTCAACCAATATCAACACCTCCCCTGACAACATATATTACATCACACAGGGGGCGCTCATAGAGCTTCCCCATGACAAACCAAACAACATGGGACAACCTGCTGCCAATGTCAAATATGGGCTATTATCCCTAAACTAGAAGCAACACTGGTTCCCAACAGAAATACCGCAATAAGTTATTTGTCAGCTGCATCATATTTGGTTTCCACTACAATATCATCCTTTTGTGGATTGGTGGCCCTCTTTTACAGTATATTAACAGTTGCTCCCCAATAAAGCTATTATCTTACTTGCAATATTGGAACTTTCCTTCTGAACTGCTGTCTTCCCCAATTAAAATACTGAAATATAATCAGTTCAGTTGCACCAGCAGTAGCAGGGATAGATTTTATTAACAACCTACCTATAAGAAAATTCACCAAGAAAGGACAAAGTGCTGACTGTATGTCTACACCTCACCAAGAGACCTTCTTATCCATCCCTTATGGGGACATTCCCGAGAGTTACACTGTATACCCAGATAAGCTGGTTCTTATCAGAGTTTATAACTGATTCCGCCTGGAATAATATGACGTTAGTGTCACCCTGTCTCAGTCAGATCTGAC
>QTSX02004638.1:0-23008 GCA_014839935.2 Entomophthora muscae | reverse complement strand
AAAGTTCATGATGAGCTTACAACTCAAATCCTTCACAGATGGTGTGAAGGTAACTAACATAGTGAGCTAGCTAGACTCTTCAGGAGCCTGTCTCCATATTTGCCAGGTACCTGAGCCCATTTGGGCTGCAAAAGCATCAGGACACCTCACTAGGCCTGCCGTCATATGATTCATCACCTGGACCAGACAAGAGCTTGAAGTGATATGGGGCGTTCAGAGACACTGCTAAGTCCTACTACAGTGAGTCTTCTCACCCTTTGTTTTGGGAACACTCCTGCTTGAAATCAAACAAACAGAAAGGTGTTCCCAATTATCTTGCTGTCAGGCAGCAAGCGCTTGCCACTGCCCCAGAAGCCATCATCAATAGAAATGCAAGGCTTCTCATCCTGATCATCAATGAGGTAAACCCCTACATATGCAAATGGATGCCTGTGGGGATTTGTAATCATGTTGACAATTGCTACAAGGCTATCATAGAAGCAAATAGCCAGGCTATGGCAGGAAATCTTTATAACAAAAGATTTGAGGTTTGAAGCTAGCCTTGGGTTAGCCTTCAGGAAAAAATTAAGGGCACATGCCTTAACTTCTTGAAATGCAAGAAGAGGATTTTTTTCTGGTAAAAAGGATAGGAAAGGGCTTGAAAAATACTAAAGCCAACACAACTGTGGATAAACTTGTCTTTATTAGGATAATTTATTCTACTTAAATAGTAGACAAGGGTTGCTGATCACTCAATAGGCAGACAGGGTGGCAGATGAGGTCATATTGAGCTGAAACCATACCAGGATCAGTCAAAGTCAGGTAGGATATTCTAGAATGGTTGGACACTGATGTTGACCCATTTAAGAAAGGTAAGGGATTTCTGAATTCAAAGACAAAACTGACCAAATCATTGCACATATTGTTATTCAACAGCCATATCAAAATAGCATTAATGACACAATTTTCAGAATGCAGTTAAAAAAATTGTGCCACTTCTCAGGTCTCCAAGCAGCGAGCTTGGCAAGGGCCTGTAAAAGTCTCCTGTTCAGCCGCTCTACCCTGCCATTAGTCTGAGGATGGTATGGCGTGGTTACTGTGTGTTTAACCCCATTCTTGGTGAGGTAAAAATTGACATCTTATGAGGTCCACTCCTTGCCTCTGTTGGTTATCAGAAGTTCAGGCTTTCCAAACTTCCTGATAATTTTCCTGTCAATGAGTTGGTTTATGTAATTGTCAGTATGTGCCTTAACAGCTTGGGCCACTGGCCAGCAGGTGGCAAAGTTGAAGGCAGGGACATTTATTTCTTGTCATTATGTTTCCCTGACATGGGGCCTATAATTTCAAGGGCCCAAACTTCAAAGGGTAGTTGAGTTTGGATTGGTAATACTGACTTTGGGGGAGTGTTACTTTTTTCAAAACTTCTTGCATACTTTATATTGTTCAAGGACTTTCTGCACTTCCCTATACAGAGTTGGCCACCAGGCCTTGTTTTTCAAGAACTTGTAGAGGGTTCAACTTTTTGTATGCCCTAGGTCTCAGTGATAGTGCAAGATGGTGTAAATTCTCTGGTGTGGGGGACGTAAGGAATGGTTACCCCATCCATCATTTTGTGGTGCAACGTTTTTTAGACACCTTTGAATAAGTGTTTACTATTGAGAACTGTATCTCTGGTGATGTCTGTAGTTCCCAGAGGAAACCCGTCATCTTTTGTTTGAAGTACCAGAAGAGGCCAGTCTGAGTCAAGGCCATTTTTGCCTCTGGACACTCTCACATATAGGCACAAGAGAGTATCCACCATGACCAACTCTGGCCCAGGTTTATATTAGATTTCATGTTGAATTTCTCTAGGAACATCATCCATTGATCTTGGCGTCTGGACAAGCTGTCTTGGGTCTTGAAATATATGTGGGACTTATGGTCGGTTAGGGCAGTGAATTCTTTTTGTTGCTCCATACAACAACGCCACTTGACTAGACACTGAATAATTGCCAGCAGCTCCTTGTTGTGAATTGGGTACCAGCACTTGCTATCTGTAAGTTTAAGAAACTCATAAGCCACTGGAGGTAGTTGCCTGTGTTTGCTCTTATGCACAGTACACCCCCAATAGAGGTGTCTGAGGTGTCTGTCTCCATTTGGTAGTCATCATCCCTTTTTGGGTATTGTAGGATGGGGACAGACATCAGTTTGTCTTTTAGGCAGCAGAAACAAAGGTCTTGTTGGGGGTTCATATAAATTTTGATTTGGCACCATGATGGCAGATAGTGGCGCAGTTAGGACGCCACAGTCTGAAATGAAGCGTCAGACATAGGCTATTGTTCCAAGGAAGATACAGAGTTCATTCTTGTACTTGAAAGGCGGCATCTTACATATGACTTGAATTTTCTGGTCATCAGGCTTGATGCCCTCTTTTGACACCACATGCCCCAAGAAGGGGAGCTGTTTGCAGTAGAAATGGTACTTGGATGGTTTGGCAAGTAGCTTATGTTACAAAAAGGTTATAAGCACTGCCTCCAGATCCTTTTGGTGTTGCTCAATTATGGGTCTGTATATGATGATATTGCCCAATTATACCAGTGTGTGTTTTCTAATGTGTGGCACAAAGACTTTATTCATGAGCGTGACAAAGGTTGACAAAGTGTTGTTCATTCCAAAGTTAAGTACAGCACACTTGCATGAGCCATACTTAGTTTAAAATGCAGTTTTTAGGATATCTTCTTCTTTGATGTGAGTTTGGTTGTATCCAGCAGTCAGGTCAATCTTAGAAAAGACTTTTGCTCCTCCTAGGGCATCAAAGAGGACATCAATGAGTGGGAGGGGGTAACAATTTTTGATGGTGACCTTGTTTAGTGCGCAGTAGTTGGTGACTAGTCTGAGTGATCCATCTTTCTTTGATACAAAGAATACAGCAGCCTCAAAGAGGTATTGTGAAAGTCAAACAAACCCCTTTTCCAGCGCCTCTTTAAAGTAGGCTCAGAGTGTGTTGTCCTTATTTGGTGTAAAAAGGTATATGGGGCATGCCTTGGGAACAGAACTGTCAGGGATCCAACCTGTGGGGGGTTTCTGAGGACTCGTGGGTGGACGGCCCGCGGGCCCAGCAGGGAGAGCCCACCACAGGATTGGGGCTAACTTTACAATATAAGATAACAATTTTCCAAGGATTGCCCAAGGTCCGCTTGTAGGCACCATGGAATCAATCAACCCAGTGAGGGTGATATACATCACCCCAAATATTTGGGTGGAAGTGGATTCATCAGTGGCAACAGATTCTTGCGGGTGGTTGGGCCGCGGGGTGAGGGGCGGCGTCATTGGGACCAAATATGCGGACAGGAAATTATACTTGTCTTGGAATAGCAGAGGAGGTATGGTGATTCTGATGCCCTCTCTGTATACGGTTTCAGTCTCTCTAGTTCTAGCTTCAGGGTTGTGGATGAGGATCTCCTCCAGAGTAAACTCCGAATATGCCAGGTTGGGTGGGTACTCGGTAAAATGTACTGGGCCAAAGGGAGCTCCTGGTGGACGGTAAAGTTCAGGCGGCTGGTCCGCGGTTTCTTGGGGTATGTAGGCACGGGGGACAGGGCCGCAAGAAGAAGACTGTAGATGAAGTAAAACTAATAACAAGTATGGTATGATCTGGTTGAACCAAAGGTTCATGTCACTTTATTGCAAGAATGGCAATGGGCATCTTCCTGGCAGCCCAGGGTATAAGTATGCCCATCTGTCATGGCAAAACCTTCAAAGATTTTCATGGCCCAGGTTTCCCCATCTACTAGGTCCTCACAGCCCTTGGTGGCAACAATTGCGGGGGTTATTTCATTGGCTGACTTGCAACTAGAGCACTCAAATTCCTTAACCAGGCCACGGGACGGGTCATTTCTGGGTGGCCTGTTTCTTATAGAAGGTATCTTTATTTCTTCTTCTGTAGTGGCCCAGGTTATTCTGGGGTCTGTGGCTAGCCCAGCCTGTTGATTGGTTGGGTTAACAGGAACCTTTAGCACGGGGGGCATTGTTGTAGGCAAACTTGATTCATCAAACTTCAGGAGATTCTCCAAAGTCAAATCTGATTCAAACCCCAAAAACTGCGGGCTGGCGGCCCGCGGGGCGTCAGGGTTTGACTCCCATAGTTGAGGCCTTTTGATTATCATAGTTGACAGGAGTTTGTCACTAGTGACAAGAGCCCTTAAGTTGGATGGTGTGCTTTATGTGTTTCTTGGGTGGCAGTATTGCACCCTAGTCTCCTGTCTCACCTGCCAATGTATGTTTTGATACACAGGGGGAACTTAATGAGCTACCCCTTGACGTATCTAACAACATGAACCAATCTGATGGCAATATTGGTTTGCAGGCACTTTCTCCTAATTAGGAGCGCTACCAATTTGACTTGTTGATCCCCGCACAAGTTATTCCTTGGCTTCAAACCTTACATGGAACACGCCACTGTGCCACCCCCTGGTGGCCTTGTGGCTTTCCTCATATAGTATATTAGTTGCAATATTCTACAATAAACTATGTATTATTCTATTCATTTTGTCCTTTTTATTATACTGTTGTCTTTCATAATCAAATACTGAACTCTAATTAGTTCAGTTGCAACAGCATCCCTGAAAGAGCTTCTCTAAAGATCTCTGGGTGTAGGGCCACTATCTTCTGATCCTGGGGCTGACATTATCTTTTTGATCCTTAAAGTAGATGAACTTGTACTGGTAGGAGTCCCATTCAATTACCTTGAGGTTATCCTTTTCTTCTTGGGTCTTCATAATGCATACAAACACATGATCCCAAAGAATTTGTCTACTGTTTCAGGGTAAATTTGGTGATTGACTCATTCTTGTTTGATGGTCAATACCAAGGTAGCCCAGTCCACATGGGGGCTATTCATTCTCAGCCAGCCAGCCCGAGTATCATGTTAATATGAGAAAGTTAATTAAAGGTCCTTGGATAATAGCTATGTGATGTTAATCAGCTAAAATCACATTCTTAATCTGCAAATGATTAGTAGTTAGCCTGAACACGTTCACAAAATTGCTGTTGACAAGGGTACAATCTGCACCCAAATCCAGGAGCGCTGAGCCCATGTAACTTTGAAAACAGAAAATTTAAGACATCAATTTATTGGGATGTCTGGTGATAGTATAGAGTACTTGGTCTCCTTAAGGGACCTGGATCATTAGACACTGATCCACGTCCTCTGGGTGATACTCATCATTTGGCAAGGCGGAAGGTTGGCAGGAAGAGCTTGACTTGCTTAATGCTCTTCCCAGGCTTTTCCTTTGTCCTGGTTATCCTAAGTGCTGGTAACTCTGAAGTGGGTGTGATTGGACTGGCTATTGTTCCCATTGCTATGACCATTAGAGCCTGAAGGCTTGTTGGTTGTGTAGTTATCATTGTTAGGCAGAGGGTGGTTGAAGCGTCCTGAGGAGTGGGAGTCTTTAGGTGGCTCTCTTTTCCCAGTTTTTGCCTTGTGCAAAGCATTAGATGTTTACTCTTCTTTCTCCACTTCACATTACAGGCTCTGCAGATCAGTTACTTGGTCCAGGTTCATGTGTCTTATTACATGAGGCTTAAGGGCGTCATAGTACATGAGTTGTGTGGCTGGGTTGTCAAACATCATATCATAGGGAGCTTGTAGGCAGTGCTCTTTTAAAGCTCAAGCAAGCTTCTTTACTGTTCTGGTTTGGGTTAAGATCCTTAATTGGTGTATGATCATGAGGGCTGTTTCTTTCATTACAAATCTTATCAGAAAGTCTCACTTGAAGGTGTCCCAGTCTTTTTCAGTGTGGTTTTTGTGTCACTTTTTGCACCAGGTGCCTGTGTAGTGGGTCAGATAAATGGATATCTTCACAATCCAAAAGCATATGGGGCATCTCATTTGTGTCAGTTTGCTTTGAAAAGATTGGATCCATGTGGTGATGTTGAATTGTTTGCTCCTATAAATGATTTCAAGGCAGCACTTTGCAGATGTTTGGCTATATGGGCAGGCATGGTACTTTTGTTAATGACTTGGGCTGTGGCGGTAGAGTTTTGAAACCCCCCTGGGCTGATAAGGCATTGAAGGCGGTGACTGGCATCATCATGTTCTGGTACAGTACATACACTTCTAGTATCTCAGTCCTTGGCATGTAGGGTGTCCAGTCCACAGGGAGCCTGGACATAATTCTTTTGTATATTTAGTGGCTGCAGCAAGTACAGGCAACAGACATAATTTTTAAGAGAAAGATAGGATGTAGAACCTACCTGTGCTACCAATTTTGTAACTGTGCTGTTTTGGAAAAGTTATAAGGAAAAATGATTGAAAACTAGATAGTTATCTTTATTGAGATATTGATGTTAAATAGCTTATGTGAATTGAGATATAAGGAATATGATTATGAAGACAACTTAGTTGGATTATTGGGGGGTGGCTTGATCCTGATAATGAGATAAGCGCTAAATTGAGACATCTACTGTATGGATTATTTTTTGCTCATGTTGCTGTTCTGGGAATTTTATTTGACTTCTGCATTTGGCTACAGGTCACTGGGAGTTCAGATTATGGGTCACAAACCCGCTTGGTTAAAACCTTTCTGGGGGTCAACCCTATTGTTTTGAAACTTAGTTTATCATCTAATAAGATATTATGAAGAGTATTTTTGGATTCCCAGGAGTTAGGGATTGAATTCCTGACACCATTCTGTTGTCTTGATTGTTAATGTTTTACCAGCTGCTGAGAAAATGTCTCAAAAACTTTGGCCCTGTACTCTGCCAATGTTGAGCGCCCAAAGCAGAAATAAAATTGAAGGAAACTTTTTTCCCAAAATCATTAATTCTATTATGAAGACTGTTTGCTCCTCTCCCAAGCACTATAACTTGCTGTGTTATTATTAGCATAGATTATTCTGCTCAATCCTAAGTTTACCTTAGGAAATTTCACTAAATGGTTTCACCTGCCTTTGGATTATCCTTAATGATTTTTGAATATGGATCTTTATCTCTCACAACTATGATTTCAGGTGATACTATCCTGCCATTTGTGCCATATATATTTCATAGTAAAGACACTGTATCTTAAATTCTGTTAACACAGAAGATTTTCATTATTTTCATTATCACATAGACTTAGGACACATCTGTAGCAGAAAATTACATGAGTATCTCAAAACTTGCTACTGGTGGCCAAACATGCTGGACAAAATTAAAGAAATCCTTGATCAGTACTGTAAATTAAGAACCTGAACATAAAAATGTGGGATTGTCAAATCCTTGGTCCAAATTTCAAATTACTTTTGCAGGCAACTCAGCTGAGTGAAAAATAAAATATTTAATAAAATCAGCCATTTATTTTGATTTTTTTTGTTTATTTAAATTGGCAAATTTCAAATCTCTTGAGCAGATAACTCAACTAACAAAAGACAAAACTCAGCAAAAAAAGGTGGGATAAATGAATCAGAAATGCAGGATTCTAATGTACAATTTGTGATTTCCTGTATTTCAAACAAATCTGAAATTGCGGGATTGTCAAATCCAAGAACCAAATTTCAAATCATAATTGAGGTGAATCCAAAATAAATATAATTTATGGGTGTCTCAAAAAGGATGCCAAAGGATCTAGAGTGGATTTGTGCTGATTCTTTTAGGAATCATAGGTATTCTCAAAAATCACCCTATTCCATTTTAGGACGGCTAAAATTTAGATGCTTGATTACAGTAGATTTTAAAAATGCTAATAATAAAGTAGAATTATATATTACAAACTATCTTATCACGTTGTCTTTCCTTTGGTGTGTTGATAATGTGCTTGCAATTAATTGGACAGCTTCACCTCCAGTCGCCTTGGCAATAGGAAATCAAGCTGCCTCCCTGAGACCAACTGGTCTCAAGGAGGCAGCTTGATTTCCTATTGCCAAGGCGACTGGAGGTGAAGCTGTCCAATTAATTGCAAGCACATTATCAACACACCAAAGGAAAGACAACGTGATAAGATAGTTTGTAATATATAATTCTACTTTATTATTAGCATTTTTAAAATCTACTGTAATCAAGTATCCTTAGTAGCAATACATGAATACATAGTTAGTAAACTAATGGTTTATCTTTCCCTCTTTTCCTTCTTCCTTTAAAATAAGTTTTTTGGCCCCTGGCTATGCCGGGGCCAAAAAACTTTTAAAAAATTTCTGTGTCATCAGGAGAGTAGCTCATAAATCATTATATGGTTTTATGGTCGCTATATTAGTGATTTAAAGTGCAAAATATTGCATCATTTTCAGTTTAGATAATTTTTCATTTCACTTAATTTCATGTCTAAACATGGGTGTTTATATTGGATTTTTCATTTAATTTTATCCAGAGTGGAGCTTCTTGATTTGCCCTAGTTTCTTACTGTACATTCAATTTGGATTCCAGTTCCTGAAATTAATATCTGAGTTTACTAGTGGCATTCAAAAGCAATTTGAAATTTGGTTCTTGGATTTGACAATCCCACAATTCCAAAAAACATAGTAAACTTAATGAACTGGTTGATGGATTTGAATGCTTCAAATCTGATTCCAGTTAATTTATTTTGTCCATTGGAAATATGCAGTTTGACTTGAAATTTGCAAAGTGTCTATGAGTTCCCACGTTTTTAAAAATTCAAATAAATACTCAAAAAATCAATTTATTTAAATAAAGGCTATCCCGCAAAAGTGATTTGAAATTTGGACCAAGGATTTGACAATCCCGCATTTTTACGTTCAGGTTCTGAATTTACAGTATGAAGCATGTAAAAATTATGCTTGCTCTAAAGCACCCCCAAATATATGATGTCTGTCTTTATAACCCAACCATGCAAGGTATGGGCACTGGAAGTTGTGAAACCTATGCTATGAGATAACAAAAGCAAAAAATCATCACAGCCATTGGCTATGCAACAAGATGGCCTTTAGTGCAAGATAAAAACACAAATTAAACAATGTGAGATGGTTCAAAGGCAAAGAAATAATGGCTAAGTTTGAAATATCAGACCTTATTAGCACTAACAGTAGAACAGAACTCACTACCAATAATATCACATTTATCTTGCTAAAAAAGCATCAAACACACCCTCAGCATCCCTTATCACCCCAGGCTAATGGCAGGGTTAAAAGACTAAACAGCTCATTAGTAGAAGCATTAAACAAACTGTCTGCCAACAACCCTTGCCTCTGGGCTTATATGTTACCAATGGCACTCATGATATGCTGCTCCTGTGTAAACTGTAGTACAGGAAAAAGTGCAAATGAACTTGTGTATGAATACAAGCCAACTATTGTTAGTACTACAGCAGGACCTTGTCTGCCCCTACCTAAGAAAGTACCAGGTAACAATAACTCTGTTGTGCGACAAGCCAGGAAAAACCAAGAAGACAAAGAAAAGAGTGGAAAGGGAAGCAATACCACTTCAGGAAAAAAGATTCTGAGCAGGAGATGAGATCTGGGTTGTAAATCATTACTTAAACAAGTTGGAGCCAGGACTAAGGGACCTGGTGTTGTCATAAAAGTCAGGCCAATCAACACCTATCTAATCAAGAGAATTAGGGCCTGTATGGAATTGAAGCTCATGCATCATGATTGAATACACCTGTGTAAGGCAAGAAGTGCCCAACGTAATTTCTTACTACCTGTCACTAATGCTAAACTGGATCATTACCAATCATGAATCCTGGATAATCCCAAGAAAATCCTTAAAGATTTGCTTTCCAGCACCTCAGGGGGAGATGTTGCAACATCTATGATTACTTCCTCTCAGGAAATCAATTCCCTGAGAATTAACCTGACTATTAAATAATTGGTAGCACTCTTGCCACAATATCAGGTTGTACAGGGATCAAACATTTTTTGAATCCCAAGAGGAACACTACCTGGACAAGCCCCATGACTGCCATGGCGTACAAGGACAGTATGTAGCTTATCATGATGCTATATAATACTCCTCTCATATTAAAAAGTATCATTCTCTTCTTAAATTTCCCCCTTTATTCTCATTTTATACACTCCCCACAAGTATATACTTGACGCCAGTATGATCTCTAAAGCATTTAATACAATGATACATGCAATTAAAAAATTGTTTAGCAAACAACTATATGATATGTCAATATGGGCACTATGCCAGCTCATATGATTCTTACATTTCTTTTTTAACCCCAGAGGATTATCTTTTTCTGAATACACAAAAACTATCTCCTGTCAATAGTTGGATTAAAACTAATATTTTCTTGTGCTCGGCTGGTTTATTTTTATGTGGTACATAAATCCAAGTAGCTCCAATATACATAAGTAGTTTTAATTATACATATATCCAACATGATATGCTCCTGGGCTTGGGTGCACTATATGCCATTGACGAAGCCCGGTCTAACAAGGATTTTGATTTTTTAATTGGATGGTCCTAGGAAACGTCAAGGTAAAATAAATATTTTCAACTTCAAGAGCCGCGATGGTGATAAGTTAAAAGAAGATTGATAGCCATGCCAAAAAAGTAGACGCCTATCAGGAACCCCCCAAACCTTCTGTCGATATAAAACCTGTTAGTATGTACGTAGATGTTATATACAACAAGAGTAATTAGAACCCCCACTGCCGATAAAATCATGATGCGCGAGCTGGGGATGACAATAGGCTCACTTCTTGTCAGGCTAAGGTACACACCTGCCAATCCAGGACCAAGCATCATATCTACATGTAAGCTAAGCAACAGAAGAAACTTACTGAGCATAGGGCCAGCAAAGCAGGCTGACACGGCCATGGTAGGATATCCCATACGAGCAACTGACAGGTTGGCGACAAAGTCTCCCAAGCTATTGCCCATGGCAAAGACAGTCAGCCCGATGATCTCTTCGTTGATGCCGAGAATCACACCCAGAGCTCTCAGGACGTCTACGACCTCTGTGGCAGCAATAGAAATCCATACTAGTGCCAGCATAAACCCAAACAGTGCGCAAAGCAAAGTGAATCCAGGAATTTCCCAGGAAAGGCAAGCCCGGCGGGTAGCAATTTGGGCTGCAACAGAGATGAGTGACACCAATCCTCCGGCAAGGATAATCCAGATGATATCTGGCTTGCAGGACATGCCATCCATGATGCTTTCAAGCAGAAGTATGGGGATGAAAAAAAACTGCAGCGAAACAAGGATATCCTGGGAATAGTTGACTGGAGAGCTTCCCAGCGAAGCAGCTGATTCAGATGGAGGAGATACGATAATCATTGGTGCTGTAGCCGTGGTCGGCAGGGTGACAACTGGGATAGTGAGGATCAAAGGAAGGATTAGCGGAGCACATATTAGGTTGGTGCATTTCTCCATTGCGGTCAATTTTCTAAAGCCAGAGAAGCCAGGGAAAAGAAGCTCCCACAGACCGGCACTTTCAGCCAAGTCTGAGAAATTGGAGCTTGCTTCGAACTCGGCAGTAGTCGAAATCTCTGAAGGGGAAGCGCTAAGATTCATTGTTTCTTCTGAATTAGTAATGAAAATCATGTCAGGTGCGTTAGTCCTGAGGAATTTTGGATGTGCATTCCAAAGTGATTGACGCGAGCCTTGCCCTGGATTGTTCAGTCGTGTATTATTAAACTTATATACCCGCAACTTCCAGGGTGCCTGCGCTTTCGCCAACCAGAGGGGAAGAGTACGATCGGATGCGGCTACGAGGTGCTATTGAAAGCGCGCGGGAAATAGAGCTATTCAGTCTAGATGAAACTGAGAAAAAATCTGTATTCCGTCTGAAGAGGCGGGGTATGTCGCGCCTTTCAATGGAGTCGACGTCAAAAGCCTTTGCTATCTAAATGGTTAGTGCTGATCAACACCATTGTGCACCTCGTCGGCCGTCCAGAAATTCATGCGCTTGTAATAAGTAATTGGGGTAGTATGTGGAATTATCCCAGTCGAGCTGCGGTCCGCGTCCTGCGCTAGTTGAGATATGAGGGGACTAGTTTCTTCGTTTCCTGCGCTATCTAATGAAAGTTTTAACGTCAGCTTTATAAACTAGTTTAGAACTCTAGCCCCCTACATCTCGATCAGAAAGAGAAAATCTTACATTCTAAATTACTCATTAATAACCCCTCAAGCTCCTCCTCATCTTTTTCTAGGTCTATTTTAAATTGCCATTTATATTTCAAGAATGCTCACCTTTATCAATCTCTGGCTTTGCCGATATCACAATTATTACATACAAGAGATAATAAATCACCAGGGAGAAGGAGACGGCAATCGAGAGCTCTCCTCGAATTATGATGTAACACATGAAAATTACTGCCCCCGTGAAAAAAGCAAATCCCGAAGAAATAATCGACGGTTCAGCTGGAAGGATTTAATGATAGCCATGGAGCCTACGATCACGCTAATCACAAACCAGGCAGCTCCTACCAATTCACCTAGAGCAAGAGCTCCGCTTCCTGCCTTTAGAGCACTAAAGGTCGAGAAAAGATCCGGAGAACCGTTTCCGAAAGCTAAAAAGGTAACGCCAGCGACACTCTCAGATAAATTAAGTGCTTTTGCAATGGAGCTTAAATTAGGGCAGAAGAAATCGGAGGCGATTGTGCTTAAAAAAAGGAAAGTGAGCCCTAAAACCGTAAGGAGCAACACCATCCCACAAAAGGCTCCATAGTTAGGCACCACCTTGCAATAATATACATCAATAAAATCTATCTTTCCTTCACTCAGATTTTGGCAATTATTTCGTGAGTAAAGGCAGGGATCAGGTTGAAGCCACATCTTTTTACACTAAATTTAGGATTAGAAAAAATGTTCTATGGCCGCTCTGTATCGCTTAATTGTACTTACATCACCAGAAACATTGGGTGCTTTCAGGGGCGCCTCCTCAGATAAACTTAGGGCTGATTTTGGTATATGTATCTCTGCCGAAACAAAAAAAGGAAGGGTATTATGAAAGCCAAAAATGGTCGACTCAGAAGTAACATTGGGGTTCAAAAAACATGGACCCAAAAGCTGGTTATGTTAACTATAGCAAATTGGCAACTCTTGCTATGAGGTTATAAGGACGATCTTACTGCTGTTTAAACGCCCTCTAAATTTAAGTATGTATCAAAAAGTATTAATGGGTCCTCTGTAACCAAAAATGACGACTCGCGCTTCTCATATTCTCTTGCTTAAGAGGGTGTGATGATACGCTGGCACCACACTTGTTTATTTAAATGGCTAATCTAAAATTCTTTTTTGAAAATGAAACAGAATAGCCAAGTCGAAGTTAGTCACGAAATTAGATCGGCAATTAGACCTGCGTTGATGCTCCATGGTTTGTTTCAGTTAATGATTTACACCTGTTGTGTATACTTTTTAAACAGGAAGTTATACCAAGGCTCCTGTTGAAAATCTCATCAATCAGAATTTGCTAGCACAGCTATATATACTAGTTTAGCCATGACATACTGGGTATTTTCTCCTGCTTTTTGTCGCTGTACTTTCGCCTGATAGCAACTGTACTGGTCAAATAGGGGCTCTTCAGCTCAGCTAGCTTCCGGCTCCGAGTCGCAACCCCCCCCCAAAAAACTTAATTTATTTAATATTTAAACAAATTTAAATAAATATTTGACTCAGTGAAATAGAGTCAAAACTGGTCACGGCTGCTCGAGGCTTGGTCGAAGCAGCCCCAGGCACAAACTGTTCCACTTAGGGCTAGGACGGTCACAGCAACTGTGTGATCCCAAAGTCACAAAAACCGTTTTCAACATGTTTTGGATTAGGCCACAAAACAACCTGTGTGGATTTGTGCTACAAATTTTGGAGCAGATTACAATTTGTGCCTTACTTCATTGTGTAGGTCACAGATATAAAGGGAAAGTAATTTTTAATGATCAAAAATGTGATATCATTTTGTGTAAGCACAGGATGTAAAATCAGAGCAGGTTTAGTTCTTGAAATTTTATTTTTAAACTGAAATTTATTAAAAGCCTTATATGAATTATCTCATAATACTAGTTTTTATTGAACCACAGCATATTTTAATTAGTTATAGTATGATACTTCATCATTTAAATATACAGTAGTTTTAAAAGCTATGGCGACAAGCAAAAATACTTCAGATTTAAACAGAAATAACTCAGATATAAACAAAATTAAAAATAAACAAATTTATATCAATTTACAATAGATTTAAATTCATTTTTATTTTGTTTACATCTGAGTTATTTTTGTTTAAATCTGAAGTATTTTCACTTGTCGCCATAGCTTTTAAAACTACTGTATATCATCAACTAAATGAGGCTTACATGATAATGATTGTGCTACAACAAGCCAAATTTCTAACAAATCAGATAGCCATCCAACTTCTAACTCAACTCAACATGTTGCCTTTTTTTGTACAACTACTTATTTACACTACCTAGTTATAGCCTCACCAATTACCACAGCTGACAATTCACTTATACTGACCAAATAGAATCAGACACATGTTATCAAAGACCACCCTTGTGAAATCCCTTTCACAAGCCACTCCCTGGTGGCTCATTTTAGGGTATAAAACTTCTTTTATTCCCTCTGACAGGAAGGCAAATTTTGGGGAAGCTTCAAATAATAATTTGGAGAAGAAAGATTTTATTAGATGATAATTTAATCTTTTATAGCTAGAGATATTGTGGCAGATACCTAACTGGGATCAATGATTGGCATCAGGTGACATGCCTTGGATCAGAATGTGCGGATACCTGGACAATTTGGGTGAAAATTGGTTTGGTACAAAAATGGGCAAATGTTTAATAAATTGCTTTATTGTCTAATTGGGAGAGGTATTGGATGTTGAGTTAGGTCAGTGGTAGCTGAACTATTTCAACATTCATACCATTGACAAGATATTGTCAAAACAACAGGGTTAACCTCCTGGCAAGGTTCCGACTAAACTGGGTTGTGACCTGCAATCCAACTTCCTAGTGACCCAAAGCCAAATGTGGAAGTTGACTCAAATTTCCAAACCCCAGCAACATGAACAAATGACAATCCCTGTACATTGGACAGCTTAATTCAGCACCTAACTCATTACAAGGACCAAGTCACCCCCTAACCATCCAACTAAGTGGTCTTCATAATAATATTCCTGCTATCCTGATTCACAGTAGCTATATAGCATCAATATCTCAATAAAGATAACTATCTAGTTTTCAATATTTTCCTCCTATAACTCTGCTAAAACAGCACAGTTACAAAATTGGTAGCACAGGTAGGTTCTCCATCCTATTTTTCTCTTCAAAATTATGTCTGTTGCCTGTACTTGCTGCAGCCATTAAATATACAAAAGAATTATGTCCGGGCTCCCCGTGGTCTGGACACCCTACATGCCAAGGACTGAAATACTAGAAGGGTATGTACTATATCAGAACATGATGATGCCAGTCACCGCCTTCAATGCCTTATCAGCCCAGGGTGGTTTTCAAAACTCTACCGCCACAGCCCAACTCATTAACAAAAGTATCATGCCTGCCTACGTAGCCCAACATCTGCACAGTGCTGCCTTGAAATCATTTATAGGAGCAAATGATTCAACATCACCACATGGATCCAATCTTCTCAAAGCAAACTGACACAAATGAGATGCCCCATATGCTTTTGGATTTTGAAGATATCCATTTATCTGACCCACTACACAGGCACCTGGTGCAAAAAGTGACACAAAAACCACACTGAAAAAGACTGGGACACCTTCAAGTGAGACTTTCTGGTAAGATTTGTAATGAAAGAACCAGCCCTCATGATCATACACCAAGTAAAGATCTTAACCCAAACCAGAACAGTAAAGAAGCTTGCTTGAGCTTTAAAAGAGCACTGTCTACAAGCTCCCTATGATATGATGTTTGACAACCCAGCCACACAACTCATGTACTATGACGCCCTTAAGCCTCATGTAATAAGACACATGAACCTGGACCAAGTAACTGATCTGCAGAGCCTGTAATGTGAAGCGGAGAAAGCAGAGCAAACATCTAATGCTCTGCACAAGGCACAAACTGGGAAAAGAGAGCCGCCTAAAGTCTCTCACTCCTCAGGACGCTTCAACCACCCTCTGCCTAACAATGATAACTACACAACCAACAAGCCTTCAGGCTCTAATAGTCATAGCAATGGGAACAATAGCCAGTCCAATCATACCCACTTCAGAGTTACCAGCACTTAGGATAACCAGGACAAAGGAAAAGCCTGGGGAGAGCATTAAGCAAGTCAAGCTCTTCCTGCCAACCTTCCGCCTTGCCAAATGATGAGTATCACCCAGAGGACGTGGATCAGTGTCTAATGATCCAGGTCCCTTAAGGAGACCAAGTACTCTATACTATCACCAGACATACCAATAAATTGATGTTTTACCTTTTCTGTTTTTAAAGTTACACGGGCTCAGCGCTCCTGGATTTGGGTGCAGATTGTACCCTTGTCAACAGCAACTTTGTGAACAGGTTCAGGCTAGCTACTAATCATTTTCAGATTAAGAATGTGATTTTAGCTGATGAACATCACATAGCTATTATCCAGGGACCTTTAATTAACTTTCTCAGATTAACATGGTACTTGGGCTGTCTGGCTGAGAATGAATAGCCCCCATGTGGACTGGGCTACCTTGGTATTGACCATCAAACAAGAATGAGTCAATCACCAAATTTACCCTGATATGGTAGACCAATTCTTTGGGGTCATGTGTTTGTACGCATTATGGAGACCCAAGAAGAAAAGGACAGCCTCAATGCAATTGATTGGGACTCCTGTCAATAAAATGTCCTACATTTCAAAGACCATAAAGACACTGCTACCTCCCAGGATTGGGAAATTGTAGCACAACTCCCAGAGATTTTTGAAGAGGCAATGCCAGGGCTACTTCCTGAAAAACACATAAAACACTCAATACAACTCAAGGGAGCAGTACCCAAGGCACAACTCATATACCAAATCACCCCCAACAAGAATGATACTCTCCATGCTTACCTTAAGGAGTCTTTGGAGAAGGGGCTCATCCAACCCTCTCAATCACCCTTTGGGGCTGATGTGTTATTTGTGGTAAAGAAGGACGGGTCCCTCAGGCTATTTACTGACCAATAAGTGTTGAAAAAAGTCACCATTAAGAATTGATACCCTCTCCTGCTTATCAATGATCTTTTTGATGCTGTGGGCATAGCAATTGTCTTATTTAAGATTGATCTAACAGCTGGGTACAACCAAATTTGTATCAAATAAGAAGATATTTGCAAGACCACCTTATTGAACCAAGTACAGCTCATATGAGTGTGTTGGCTCAATTTTGGAATGACAAACACATCTTCAACCTTTGTTATATTTATACATGAGGTATTTACACCCCATATTGGCAAGCATGCGCTAGTGTATCTGAATGATATCATTGTGTATAGTTTCTTGGTGAAACAACATCACAAGGACTTAGAGGCATTATTTGCAACCCTGAAACAACAAAAATTACTTGTGAAGCCCTCCAAGTGTCAATTCTACCAAGAATAGCTCCCCTTCTTTGGGCACATGGTGTCAAAAGAGGGCATCAAGCCTTATGCTCAGAAAATCTAAGCCATATGTAAAATGCCACCTCCTAAGGACAGGAGTGAGCTTCATATTTTCTTTGGGATGATAGCTTATGTCTGACACTTCATTCCTAGACTGTGGCGTCCTAACTGTGCATTATCTGTTATCACAGATTCTAAATAGAAAAATTTTATGTGCCTCTCAATGAGAGCTTTGTTTCTATTGCTTGAAAGACAAAATGATGTCTGCCCTCATCCTGCAATACCTAAGAAGGGATAGTGACTACCAAATGGAGACAGACACCTCAGATGCCTCTATTGGGGGTGTACTATACATAAAAACAGACACAGGCAACTACCTGCCAGTGGCTTATGAGCTGCGTAAGCTTAAAGTTGACAAGTGCTGGTACCCACTCCACAACAAGGGGCTGCTGGCAACTGTTCATTATCTAGTCAAGTGGTGTTATTACCTGGAGCAACAAGAAGCATTTTCTGCCCTAACTGACCATAAGTCCCTCATATATTTTAAGACCCAAGCCAACTTGTCCAGAAACTAAGCTCAATGTATGTTGCTCATAGAGCAATTTAACATGAACATATAATATAAGCCTGGACCAGAGTTGGTCATGGCGGACACCCTCTTGCACCTATATGTGAGGGTGCCCTGAGGCAAAAATAGTCTTGACCCAGACTGGCCCCTCATGGTACTTTGAACAAAAGATTGAGGTTTTTCTCTGGGCACCACAGACATCACCAGAGATACAATTGCCAAGAACAAACACTTATTTACAGACGTCTACAGAATGTTACATTTCAAGATGACAGATAGGCTCACTATTCCTTACGTCCACACACACCAGAGAGTTGACACCATCTTGCGTTATCACTGAGACCTAGGACATATGAAAAGCCAAAACCTCTATGAGTTCTTGAAACATAAGGCCTGGCAACCAACTCTATATAGGAACTTGCAGGAAGTCCTTGAACAATGCAAAGTAGCAAGAAGTTTGCAAAAAGTGGCACTCCCTCAAAGTCAGTATTACTAATCCAAACACAATTACCTCTTTAAAGTTTGGGCCCTTGACATTGTAGGCCCCATGTCAGGGAAACAGAACAATAATAAATACATAATTGCCTCCATTGATTTTTCCATCCTCTGGCCAGTGACACAAGCTGTTAAGGCACACACTGGCAACAATGTATGCCAATTTATTGGCAGAAAAATCATCAGTTAGTTTGGAAAGCCAGAACTGCTGATCATTGACAGAGGCAAGGAGTTGACCTTGGAGGATACCAACGTTTACTTAATGAATAATGAGTTCAAACACACAGTGACTACACCATACCACCCTCAGGCTAATGGAAGAGTAGAGTGGCTGAACAGGAGCCTCATAAAGGCCCTTGTCAAACTTGCCGCTGGGAGACCTGAGGAGTGGCACAAATATTTGGCAACTGCACTTCTTGTGTGTTGCACTCAGGTAAACAGATCCACTGGAAAGAGCCCCTTTGAACTTGTCTATGAAACACAACCCAACATTGCTCAAGCACTGACTGGGCCCAAGTTAGAAATACCCAACAATATATCATCCTGTTCTAATCTCCTAATACTTCATGCCAACAGTGACCAATAGGAAAGGGAAGAGAAACACCAGCAAGATATGTTTGTCTTCATATAACCAAGGCACAAAGTTGGCAAGAAATGTATTGGTGATTAACATAGAAAAAAGCAAGCTACAGCCTGAGAAGATGGGCCCCATCATTGTGTTGGAAGTAAACGACAACAACACTTACCTAGTACAAGGACTGTGCAAGAGTAAACAGGACAAGGTCCTAAACCACAATAGGCTCTTCCCCTGCAAAGCCCAACTGGGACAACAAGAGACTATCCTCCCAGCAAGCACTAGTACAATATGGGGCTCATGCTCCCAAAAACCTTCCAGCAAACCTTTCCCCTGAGAAAGCCAACACTCAGCTGGGGGTTTGCGCTTTTTGCATTACAGCACCACAATTATTTAATATCATAGGGCACATGGTGTTTGCTTTAATACAGTCATATATGAGGATACAAGTAGTATTGTATCAGTAGAGCCAGGATCAAATGCAAACATAATTATTGACAAAGAATGGCTCCTGAACACGCAGAAGTACTTGCAGATTAAAAGATGATTTTATTGTAATTGATTCTTTCTTCTTATACCTTCTCAAAGGTTAATCCCTGGGCTGCTAGCAATGTCTTCTAGGACATTCTAACATGCCCTTATTTTGGGTAACCATTAATCTAGGTTTGGCGCTTATTGTATGTCAACCAATAGAATTTATTCATCTTCACCCAGCACAGGTGGCCCTTGCTGGTGAGGGTTAGTTTAGTAGCTTCATGATCACTTCCTTCTATCCTGAAGATACTTCAGGTTTGATTATTAATAATATGATTAATATTTGAATTTGAGATTATGGGGACTCAAACCCAGCACCTTGACACTTAGTATAAAAGTAGAGTGGTGCTCTGACGCATAAAATATTTGCAAGGCAGCACTTGATGTATATTTTTTTGGCGCCTTGGTGCCTAAATAATTGCAGGGAAGCACCTGGGATAATTTCTGGTTGGCACAGCAGCGCTTTCCAGACAACAATTAATTATTATCATCAGGTTTCAGCTGGCTATTTTAATGCTAAAGTTGTATTGTTATGTTATGCAAATTCCTTCTATTAATTTATGTTGCTGGCTCTGTCATGTTTAACAACATTGCTTGGTCAAAATACCAACAGGGTGCCAAAACAACAGGGTTGACTCCCCAGTAAGGTTCTGACTAAACAGGTTTGTGACCTGCAATCTGAATTCCCAGTGACCCAAAGCCAAATTCAGAAGTTAACTCAAATTTCCAAATCCAGCAACCTGACTAAATGAAGATCCCTGTACAGTGGGCAGCTCAATTCAGCGCTTGACTCATTACAAGGATCAAGCCACCCCTAACCATTCAACTGAGTGATATTCATAATCATGACCCTACTATCACAATTCACAACAACTATATAACTTATATCTCAAAATAAAGAATATCATCTAGTTCCCAATTATTTTTCCCTTGTAACTCTGATAAAACAGCACAGTTACAACATCACCATATTAAATTAGCTTCAACTGTGAGCTTTATCAAGCCAATAAAAGATCAAAATTTATAAATGTCACTTTCAAGGATAGTGTTGGTATTACAGGCGCTGCAGAGTGAGCATTGTGTGGGAAAGATAAGACAAGGTGCTCATCAATTGTATGAGCAATATATTTGGCCTTAATCAAAGGTTTGAACTGAGTTTATGAGTATAATTTTGTGTGGCCAAGGAAGAAATTATATCCAAGGCCAATGGAGATCCCAAACCTCTAATGTATGATAGTTTAAGGCTTGAAAAAGCTGCATCCTGTAAGGGCAAGCTCCAAGGTGTGGAAATGTGCCTTTTCTTTACTCTATGGCTTCAGGGTGATCAAAATAGCATGATTAACTTCCTTTGGTTGATAATGGACTGAAGCTTATTTGGACTTATCAATTGGCTGGCATGTGATTTTTTTAGGTTATATGGGCCTGAAATGCATTTTTTGTATTGATTGGTTGCTTCTTGCTCATCTTCATTTGTTTTCTTGAGTGTGGGGACCTCCGGCTATTTTGATAGGTTTATGTGGTCTCCCAAGCTCTTGATCTGGTCTGGAACTGTTTCTTAATAACAGTCAAGTGTTCTGGATAATTGATTTTGGATTCTGATTTAAATTTTAGATTTATTCTTTAAAATTGGTCTTTGTTATTGAATGTTATTATTTCAACACACTTCTGGGCAGTTTAACAGGGATTAAGACTGGATTTCAAGCCCCAATTGTTTCTTTGGAAGTGCACACATCATGGCACAGCTTATACTGGTTTAGGAAGAAGGGTGAAAACATAATTGATTTGGTCGGAAAGCAATAGCTACACATACTCATGGAATGTAAAACTAGTTGATCTGAGTCAGTTTTATATGTGTAAGGAAAGAAGCTCTTTATATCAACTAATTCATACTGATACTTGATATCTTTATTAGTGTTTTAGCTTTTTAATAGTTCATGGATGGCCAAGATGTTTAGTTCAGTGACTGAGTTCATTGTTTTTAATGTAATGTTGGAAGCCTTTTGATAAGTGATTGTAAAGAATGCCTTTAACCCCAAAGTATATTTACTAGTCAAATATGAAAGTGTTGGTAAAGCTCACAAAAGTAATTGTATAAGGGCACCTAATAGCTTATAAGAATTAAAATAAAGGTAAGCCAATTTATTAATCCTAATAAAATAAAGACCTGTTTCAACAATAAAAGACTGATTTAAAAAGTAACTTAATTATCAGGGATTTTTTGTATTAATGAGAGGATTAAAACTTTTACCACCTAAAGTCTGGGTTTTATTGAAAAGTTGCTTAATTTGTGATATAAGAAATCAAATGGTATCATGATGCAAGGTAAAAACTAAGATATCAATAATAAAATGAAACTATGAAGAAGAAAAAAACAAGTCACACAGCCTAACAAGTACCTTTTTGAGGTACAAGTCAAACAATCTCAACTTGGAGTTGAGAGAGGAAACTCAAGCTATTTATTCTTGCTTGAATTGGGATAAGTTATTTGCTTAGGAAGACTAACCAAGGTTTGTTTATCTTTATTTAGGGATCAACTAACTGCTGGTCATAAAATAAATAATGATAAAAATTGATATATCTAACTATGAATTTTTAGACAAGGGTCAAATGAGACTTTTGAAGCAGGACAGGGGATTACGCAAGCCTTGGTTTAAGCAACAGAGCCAGAAGAAGCCAGAAAAACTAGTCAAAAGTCAAGGAATTGGGAATTAGCAGTGGATGAAAAAAGAAGTAAGTTTTCATAATTACTAATAATCTTTATATATGTTATGGGTTTCAATCCTGTAATGAATAGCAGTAAGCTTTAAAAAGAATCACTAACTTAAGTATTTGAGTAAAAAGAACCAGGTTTAAAGGGAAATGTAGGAAATAACCAAGGGACTTAAAAATTATGTCAATCTTGCTAGTGTATAAAGAAAGATGAAAGGTGGAAAGATGATAACTGTAGAAATAGACTTCATAATAACAGAGAAGAAGTGAATCCTGACACTCTGTCAGGGATCCACTCCTGAGGAAGGAGAAAATCTAAGTAATGTGAAAGAGCAGTGGGACAAAACCCCACCAAAGATGATCCTACAGGAATCCCAACCATCATTGTATTCATCAATAGCCCCACAGTTCATAGGAACCCAAGAAAGGAGCAAAGTGAGTCAGGCCATAATATACTGCAACCTAGGTCAACTCATAACAAGGCACTCTTGGGCAAATTACTGGAGGAGGCAAAGGAGGAGATGGCACCTTATCACAAATAGGCGTAATTTGATGCTTGGTGTAAAGGTAGTCCCATGCTGAAGTCTTGGTGGTATCCTTGACACTGATATTAGAATTGAATAAGCAATGTTCAGTAAAAGGGAATCAGAAAAAAAGACAGGAGAAAAGCAGAAGGAATTTTTGCTTCTACTGCATCTGAAATCAGTTAAATTTAGA
>QTSX02004637.1:0-38950 GCA_014839935.2 Entomophthora muscae | reverse complement strand
TTGTAGCACCTGATTGGCTGGAATTGCTTTCAAAAGGTAATAATTTGTTCCTGGTCATATTACTAATTGTTCTTTTAAGCAACCAACTGTCAAGGCGGACAGGAGAAGTCCCAGGTTTGAATCCTGTTGGTGATAGCCCTGTATCTGGGAACTGATTTGAGCATTTATCTTCAGGTAAAAAAGAACATTTACTACTAACTAACCCAATAATTTTAAGAAACCCAGTAGAACCCAAAGGAGGAAACCTTTATTTCCTAAACCAAGGAATAAATTGTTGTCAGGATTTACAGAAGGGACATTCCTGATATTCCCATTCTTGAAAATTTTCAATTCTTTGATGGTTTGGTATGCTAATCCCCATTTGTGAACTTTTTAGTATTTTGCAGGGCCTCCACCATGACAAAAGAGACCCAAAGACTGAGCACTAGGGATTTTTTTTTCCAGCTGTACATGGTACAGTTAAGAATGTCAGAATGGTAGGTCTCTTGGTATCTTAGTTGACTGCCATGAAATAGAAAGGCTTTGTCACTTTTATTGGTGTACATGAGGAATAATTTTCAAACAACTCCTAAGAGTTGAGTCCTTCTTACAAGTTTGACCAAACTTCTAAAAATAAAGCCTGTTTGCTATCTTTTTAAGAAGTTTCAACAATGGATCTAAATTTTGAGATCCTGCAACACCTCCCTGTTAGCTGGATTTTTGGCTATATTATTACTGGCTGTCATCAACATGTTCTGTGTGTTGTTCCTTCTGCTTCCATTAATGCCAAACAGTTCCAAGTTGATCCCAAGCTAGAAGACACTGTGGTCTCTCAATGTCCTGGGTTTTACGCCAAGGACTCTTTGTTGCTTTTTAGGCATCATAATTGTTGGTGCTATGGTTAACCTTGGTTATTTTGGCAACAGGACAAGTTTCTTAGGTCAAAGTTCCTTAAGTCAAAAGTGCAGAAATTGAAAATATATGTGGTTTTCCAGCTCATTGGTCACCATAACATGTTATGGGCAAAATCCAGGTACCAAATGAAAGGGGGTGTCATTCTCCAGATGGGTCAGCTTCTTGGGTTGAGGCTTGTACCTGGTTTACATGACAGCAAATACCTCAAGTACTTTTCCTATGACCATGCAAGCATCTTGTGAGGGATCCTGGTTGAACCAGTCAAACTTACCATTCTCATTTCCTGGATGACTCTTTTTACCATAATCTTCCTGGGATAAAGCTTTGACAAGCTTCACCTTCAAGGAGGCAATTTTATGTGATAACACCTTATTGTCATCATGCCACCGGGCCATTATTTCAACACTTTTCTCTTTTCTCAACTTGAGAGCCTCAATCTCTTGGTTTGCAGTATTTTTCACCTGCTGGAAGATTGCATTGAACCCTACCAGCAAGCTCCACAAATACCATGCATAAATTCAATTCCCTTGTGTTGGGATTCCCTCTTTGATAAAATAGCCTATATATAATTCCTCAAATACTGCTTTAAATTCTACTAAAAGCTCATTAGACAAAGTCTTTGCAACTTCAAGACTCTCCTAGGCCTCTTCCAGGGAGCCTTCAGGATTTTCCTTTCTAGCAGCAGAAGTTTCAATTTAGAGAACTTCAAACTTAGCTCTTTTGAATAACAAATGAGAAGATGTATCAATTGAAAAAAGATTGAGAAGAAAGTGTCAAATTTGACAGAGTATATTTTATTAGAATGTTGCTGTTTTACTTATATATTATTTGGGGCATATTTGGCCAAAACCCTTCTAATTCAGGAATCAACCCCTAATTTCTATCACATGATTGATGAAAAATTGACGTCAACCAATCCAAATCTTTACCTAAGAGATCCCCATAATCCTTAACCTATGAGAATGTACCTACAATGCAAATATATCACTTGATACTTTTTGTTTTAATGTATTGATTTGGCATGGAACTTCCCAAGCTCCCGGCGCCAAACCCCTGTGGAATCTGAATATTCCAAATCCAAGCTATTGACATTCTAACTGGGAACCAGTTGATCAAACCTGAATGACCAGACACCATTGTACTTTTTGTTATTGTTGGTTAATTGATTCCTTGTCAATTATATTGATTAATATCTGCAGTTAATCAATTTGATTCAACAACACCAAGTCTTTACTTGACACAGTCAAGTCCATTTTGACCCAATGATTAAATTCTCATTAATTGTATCCGCAGGTATATTTTAATCAACCTTTGGGGTTGATTAAACCGTTTGTGAGACACCTAGTCCCCATTATTGGTTTGGCCAATCTTGCCTGTTAGTACGGCCTAACTAACAAAACATATTATACCCTTTTATTAAATATAGATACTATTTTCCATCTGGAATTGTTTCCCTAAAGAATTCCAGTCAAACTTATCTACATTAAATAAACAACAAAAACAGAACAACTTTATATATCTTGGAGTATTTATTTTGGCTAAATACTAAAAGTGACTGTTGTACAGTCACACATCTCCTCCAAATACCTTGATCTCTGCTGGAGCTAGATCATCTTGAGGTTGATACCAATCCTTGAAGGGTCTTTTGAACTCATATTCTATGAGCTCTTTGCCTCTGGTGATTATCTCTAGATTTCTGGTTAATCTTTTTCACTCCTTGTCTGATGTTTTTCCAGTTGCAAATTCTCTGGCAGCCCTGGTAATAAGTGTCTTCTTCCCCTGAGCTAGGATAGAAAATTTCATGTGCTTCACTCATTTAGAACTATGCACAGCCAGGGATAATGAATAAGGGGTTGAGAGTGGCGTTTATTGAGTTCAGAAGGAAGATCTCCTTAGAAATCTTCTGTCAGATAGCCTTTTTTGGGAAGAATACTGTGACTGTACTAATTGAGGGACAAAATGAATAACCTGAACAATTCAGATTATGAGACTAGGTGTCTCAAACCAATTGATTAACCACAAAGGTTAATTAATACCCTTGAATAATGTCATGAATTACATTTCTCCCAAAATAAGTAGAAAACTCCAATTAGAAAAATCAGGCTCAGGACCTGATTCTGATGGTTCTGAGGATTCTGCAGACCCTTGGGCTGTCCAGTTGTGTTTTTTGCAGCTAGCCAATGAATGAGCTGGAACAGTTGTGATTTGAACCTGGATAATCAGCAAAATTTGCAGGTCTGCCAGGCCACATATTTTCAAAGTATGGAGGAACATCATAGGATAGTGGTTAATCTGGGCCAGTCTAGATTGCTAGAAGCACTGAATCAACATCAGTCACTCCTATATTGACTAATGGATCACCTGGGGATGGATTTACTGCTCATCTTGATAATTTAGTCTCAATGAAACTCAGATGATAGGTTAGAAAACCAGGCTGCCAGGCCGCGTGATCTCTGGGTCTCTGGTGATCTCAAAGTGACTCCCAGAGCTGTTCAGACCATGGGGCCAGGGTTGACCTGGCTTGGGGTTTATGAGGGACATTTGGTCCAGGATGACAGGAACATCAGTGGCAATGATAAGGCCATGATGATATTATTGTTGGGCCATAAGATGAAGGTCATTCCAGCAGAGGAATTGATGGGCCAAAGGATCCAGGAAGGGGCCGGAACTCTTGGGCCAAAAGAAACTGAGCAACTTAGCAATCAGGTGATGGGCTAGATTCTAAAATTAGCGTTTGAAATGATATTGTTGCAACTGAACCAATGAGGATTCAGTATTTGGAATTTGGGAAGACAACAGTCCAATAGAAAGAACAGAATAATAAGAATAAGGTATTGTTTATTGTAGAGTATTGTGATTAATATACCATATGGGGAAAGCCACAAGGCCACAAGGGGGTGGCATAGTGGAAAGTTCCATGTAAGGTTTGAAGCCAAGGAATAACTTGTGTGGGGATCAGCAAGTTGAATTGGTAACGCTCCTAATTAGGATGAAGTACCCGCCATTTGATATTGCCATCAGATTAGTCCATGTTGTTAGATATGTCAAGGGGCAACTAATCAAGCACCCCCTGTGTATTGTTAGATACGTTAGCAGGCAAGTCTGGAAACTTGGTTGCAACACCCCCCCTTGCCCCCTGCTTGTTGTCAGACACCAAGACCGGAGTCTGCAGAAGGTCTGGGAAGGTCCACACAAACAGCCTTTGTGTGGAGATGACGCAAGCAATTGTGGTGAAGCTTTTTGGTGTTCCCTTTTGGCATCTTCAAGTTGGTAAGTATGGTTGTTGTAGACAGCAGCTATCTTGAAGGGCCATAGGTAGTTGGGCTCCAACTTGGCAGAATTGGGGTTGAGGGTATAGATGGGGTCACCTACAGCGTATCTAGCTTCAAGGTGCTTTGTCCCTCCTGCAATTTGCTTGTGTATAATTTCCTGGGTTTTGGCACACCATTGATCTAGGGATGGGGTTGTTACTAGGGGAGGCTTGTCGGGAACCCTGGACTGTAGCTTTTCCTGTTCAACTCCTACCAGACTGTCAGGAGTCCCAAAGGCCAGGGTGCTGGGGATGAACCCTGTGCCCCTGTTGATTCTTTCTTGTAGGATAAGTAGAGCGGTGGGAAGGTGTTTAGTCCATGTGGTGTTGGGATGCTCTTGTGAGAGCTTGGCAATCAGATGAACCAGGGAGCCATTTAACTGTTCTACTTGACCATTGGCTTGAGGATGGTAGGGGGTTGTAACTATATGTTAGAGTGCGTTCTTGGCGCAGTATGCCTTCATGACATGTCCAACAAGTTTGGGGCCGCCATCTGTGATAAGACGTTTGGGTTGTCCAAAGCAGGCCGCAATTTCCTTGCCAATGAAGCGGGTGATGGTGGTGGCAGTGTTGTTGGTTGTTGCCCAGGTCACTGGCCAGCAAGTGAAGTAATCAATGGCCATGATAATGTACTTCTTCTCTAGTCTGTCTTTGGGGAGTGGCCTCACAATGTCAAGGGCCCACTGTTCAAAGGGCTCCATGGCCTGGATGGACAGGACAGACTTGGGGGTGCAGGTTTAGAAGTGTTTTTTTTGCACAGCACGCACGTTTTGAGGAGATCCAAGATGTCTTGAAGCATACGCGGCCCCCAAACCTTCCATTTCATGATCTTGAAGAGGTTACACCCTCTGATGTGACCCAGGGTTCAGTGGTAGTTCAATATTGTGTCACCTTGTTGCGTGGTGAGAATGTAAGGCGTCTTCTCACCTGTCTCTGACCAATAGCAGATGTTACCAGCATTGGTGGTGAACTGACTTTTGTTGTCCTTCAGCTTGGAAATGGTTACCAAATTAAGGCCTTCATAGCAGGTTGCCTCAGGGCGGAGGTAGAGCATGGACCAATCTGGATCCAAACCATTGCCCCCAGTGATGCACACTACATAGAGTTGCAAAAGGGCGTCAGCTGTGACAAGTTTCTTCCCAGGCTTGTACTCAATGCGCAACTGGGAGGAGGATAGACGCTCAACCCATCCTGCTTGACAGCATGTCAAGTGGGACTGTATGTTGAAGTACTGGAGCAACTTGTGGTCTTTCAGAACGCGGGGCGGGAAGGTAGCACCTTCCAGGTAACAGCACCACTTCTCAATGCAGTGCACAATTGCTGACAATTCTTTATCATGAGTGGGATAGTGTTGTTTTGAGTCAGTAAGTTTCCTGGACTCATAAACCACGGGGAGGAAGATGCCATTGTCAGTTTCTATCCTTAACATGCCCCATATGGCTCTGTCAGAGGCATTGGTCTTGAGTTTGTACTGATGGTTTTGATTGGGAAACTGCAGTACTGGTGCTATTGCGAGTCTTTGTTTCAACATCTTGAAGGCTTGATCTCTGACAGGGGTCCAATGGAAGCGCTGTTTAGTATTGAGGAGCTCAGTGAGCAGTGCAATTAGTTCCCCACAATTGGGAATGAACTTGTGCACGTAGGCAACAATGCCTAAGATGTCTGCACCTGGCCCACATCAGTGGGGGGCGGCATGCTAGTGGTTGCCTTGATTTTGGCAGGGTTGGGATTTATCCCTTGGGCAGAGATGGTGTGCCCAAAGAATAACAGCTCTGACTTGAGGAACTTGCATTTGGAGGGTTTAACTTTTAGCTGTATTTTCCAAAGGGTGTCAAGGACAGCACAGAGGTGTTGGAGGTGTGTGGTTTGATCTTGACTGAAGACAATAATGTCATCAAGGTACACAACCACACATTTTCCAATCAATTCCTCAAATTCTTTGTTCATCAACATGGCTGTGAGATTAGGCTGATTGACCATAAATGATCATGCTAATCATTGCACACAGATCTTAACCAGTTACATGCTGTATTATCATTTGGTTATCATTTAATCAAATGTAGTAATTATACACTGTATAATCACCAATATATTATGATAGATATGGTAGTTAAACGCCGTGTAATTGTTAGCTTATTATAATAGATGTTGCAATTATACGCCGTATTATCACTGATCATCATTCTAATGTGTACTGATTGTACGTTGTATATTACTTGCTTTATTATAATTGATGTAACAATTATACGTCATATAAATGTTAGCCAACATAGTGACCATCATTGATTACACAGCGTGAAATCACAAAATCATCAACTGTATATTGCCCTCACCATCCATCTGGACGTTGTATCAGCTCAGCCTTACCCAGCCTGATGATGTTTATGAGCATATCAAACAAGTGATGCGCAAAGGTCATGGAAATACTAAGTTTGGGTCAGCATTACACGGCATATAATTGAGCTTCCTATCAGTTTGGGTCAGCATTACATGGTGGATAATCCACAGGTCAATACTGGATTGAGTCTGCTATTATACGGCATAGAATCCCCAATTCAACCTGTTGCATTAAAAAGCAGAAGACTCACCAGCCAGAAAAGGATCACTGATTAAGCTCTACAAATGAAATACCAAAATTCCACCTTCCAATGCTGGAAGACAGATTAAGGACCATTTATAAGTGTCAACTAAATACGGCGTAGTTTCTGGAGCAATAATAGGTGTGTTAGATACAGTCAATCAATAACTTACAGTAGGCTAGCTCAAGAAGAGCGTAGGCTGTAGCTGAAGTGCCATGTACGCCTGCAAAGGCCAGTAGCAACACACATGCCAAGGACAGCCAATCAGGATAGGTGCAGCTAGCAAAGATGGGCCTATTGCAAAGATACCACTGAGAACTGCCTGAAAGGACAAGAACAAGAGTTGTTGCAGTATATATTGATAAAGACTCCTGAAAGGATAACAAAAAGTTCTTAGTTACACCTGGATAGATTGCAGTTGCTGGCTAGATTGTACTCCAGTATCAATAAACGTAATTATCTTCAAAGTTCTATTCTATTGTAGTCTGTAGTGCTCTTGCATAGGATTAGGTAGAGTACATTGGCAAGGCTAAAATCTATCTGTAGCTTTGAACATATCAGCAATAACACAAGTTGCTCAACATTGGTGCTCACTTGAAATTGAGCCTCTGTTAATGCCACAGGAAACTGCCCCTGCCCGCCAAGGATTGTCCTTGGCCCTGCCTCCACCCAGCTTTATTGACAAGCATGGGTACAAGATAGAATCATCAGACAGTGAGAGTGCTCCTGTTTTTTCCATGAGCAACCCCGTGGTTGTTCACCCCCTGCACCCGTCCCTTTGGTTGTGGCTCCCCTGCCCTCTGTCCCTGAGGGCCCTGCCTTGGTTGGTTCATACAATTGCACGCAGATTGTTGAGCTGGCCAAGACTTTACTTTGCAGATTCTGCCGTTGTCCCTCAGATTGCCCAGACCAGAATCTGAGCATATTCTTTCACTACCGGGACCAGGAATCTTGCTGAAAACTTTACTAGCTCTACTGTAACACATCATTCCAAGCTCTCCAGGAGCGCCTTGCTGGTGGAGATCACGCTGTGGAGTACCTTGCTGGCTTTGTCCAGCCCTCTGTGAAACAACTTCAGCAAGTTGCCGCCTGCCATAATCTTGAGCTTTCATCCCTGGGCAACGCCCTCCTCTCCTGTCACTGCAACTGGGCTGAGCAATGGGCCATGGCTAACGCCTTCTTTTTGGAGATGCGTGCCGTGGTCCTGGCTAATCAGTCCATGGGGGGAATGTGCATGCTTGTATTGATGAACTAATTGACATCTTAAACATGAAGTTCAGGACCATGGTCCATGAAGCAATGGATGCATGTGAGCTTCTCTGGAATGGCTGAAGGACGTCCACAAGTTCTGTGCTGAGTCAGAAAAATTCAGCATGAGAATGGCAGACAACATAACCACCATGGATCAGAACCTTATTGCCCTGGACAAAGAAGTAGAGCAGCTTGGCTCACGGCTTCACCAGTTTGAAAAATACGTTCTGGACAACTTTCAGAGACTAGAAGCAAAAGTTGATAACCAAGTGAAGGTATCCCACTCATCTACACCAAAGCCGCTACCTTGCCCGCACAGTGCAAAGATTTCAACACTAGAGACCAGAATAGCAACCTTGGAGAAAACAATCAATGGATACAAAGAAGAGTTTGCCAGAGCTCATGAGAACATCATGGCTCTACAAACGGAGCAGCTAACCCTGAGTGACGCTGTGTCACGCCTTTTTAAAACCACTGCAAGTGTAGAGTCTGAGCTCTGCCAAAAAATCCAGCAAATGGACAACAACAATGTCCACAACTGCCTGGCTAGAATGGAAGCTCATATCCAGCTACTGGAAACCAAAGGCTGCAAATGCGTCTCAAGCAGCTGGCAAACATCATCATCAATGCATACAGACCACTATGAAGATGCTGCTGACACCTCTGAGGAGGAAGGGGAACAGCCAAACAGGGGGATTCCCAAGGTATTCACAACCCTTCTCTCTAAAGAGCCCTTCAACCCAAAGGCTACGCCTAGGGCTAGGCGTAGCTATACAGCAGATAGGCAGTCAACTGCTTCCCCCCCGCCAGCCCACTAAGCCTAAAGCTGTGAACAAACTATTCAAACCCCTGAACCTCCCAAAATTTGATAAACAAGGGAACATACATTCCTTCCTGAGACTCTTTGAGATGGCAATGTGGGGCGCTAGCAACCACCAAAAGGCAACCACACTCATCACCACATTAGATGCAATCAGCTTCAACCTAGTAATGCCACATCTACCTGTAACTGACTAAACGTATCAAGAGGCTAGACAGGCCGTGTGGAGAGTTTGGTGGAGAGGATATCCTCTTCACCAGGAAGTCCAAGTTTGGCGCCATAAAGTTTGCTCCAGGCAAAACTCTGCAGGAATTTGCAGAACAATTCTACCATGATGTGCTGATGCTCCTTGGCTCTGGTACAGTCTCCACCTTTGATATCCGCGCTTCAATGAAGCAGGCCACTCACCTGTACAAAGAGCTTCATAGAGCAATGGCCCCTGCCTACGCCAAAGGCAAGGACATGTCAGAAATTGTGGAATGCCTCCTTAGTCATGCCAAAACGTTTGGTCCTCCCAGCCAACCCAAGTCCAAGCAGCCTAAGCCAACCTACAAGAAACCACACTTTCAGAAAGAGGACTCTGCTAAGTCCTCTGCACACCCTCCTGACGTGAAGGGTCCTTACTGTATTACCTGTAACACAGCAGGACACTGGAAATCAAAGTGTTCAACCAACCCCAAGAAGGTGAATGTGGTACAATCCCATTCCACTAGCACAACCAAGGGAAAAGCCAAGGCGGAGTAGAAGAGGGAAATTCTACTTCTGCCAAATCTCTCAACGTTCCCATTGAACCTGGCCCCAAAGACCACTTTCCCAATGAGCTACATAAAGATGCAATCCATATTATTGTAGCCAAAAACCTGTATGCAGTGACTACCCAATCCCAAAGCAAAGTCAAGCAAGAAGAGGCCGCCCTGGCTGAAGTCTAAAAGCCATATGCAGCCCAGTTACAGGATGCCAGGGAAAATTGCCGCTCACCATTCTCCAACGACACCCCAAACTTAAAGTCAATCCAAGTAGCTTTCTCCCTGGAGGAACTTAAGACTATATACCCCAATTTCTGCAAAAGTTTGCTCCGCACCTTGGAGAGCAATGAGGAGAACAATATACACACATTAAAAAGTCTTGATGACTCTTATATTGATTGTACCTACATTGACATATTGGTTAACAAACATCACATTTGAGCCATAGTAGATAGTGATGCTCCATTTAACATCATCTTCACTAAGATGGTGAAGAAATTGGGAATAGCCCCAGATGTTGACTACAGATCACCCTTTGGTATAGCTGGCAAGGAACCCACTTACTATGTGGGAGCATACAGCACACTACCTATGCAATTTGGCTCCGTTGCTGTATCTGCCCTAGCAGTGGTACTGCCAAACAACACCTACAATTTCCTCATAGGCACCTTCTTCCTGGTGAAATATGGAGCCATGCACATTGGGGTCTTGCCACCTTCAAAATCCTTGGGCAGACTCTTTCCTTGTTCTTCAGTAAGGAAGGTCAAGACACCGCGCCTAAACCCTGCAAATTTGTCAATCTGGCTTACGCCAACAGGATTGTCTCTGTAGAATACAAACTTGCCAGAAAACACAGGCGTAAACCCACTACACAGATCCTGGAACATAAGGGTATTCTGCTGAGGACAAGGTCCATCTTTTCCCTGGAGCCTGGACACCAGAAGATTGCAGAGAATGGGTTGTCTGTGGTTATCCCTGAAGAGCTATATGTTGAGGTCATCAAACCCTGGGGCCGCTCTTACTTCAAGATGTGCATTGTGCCAGGCATTGTTGCCTCAGGTCAGCAGAAGATACACGTTCTCTTGGCCAACCTCACAAAGAAGACGCTTTCTATCAAGAAAGACCAAGTGGTAGGCTTCTTACGCTTCTACCCTACAGAGGAACTATCCAAGGTTAAGGGATTTGGTACACTCAAGGAAATGGGTATACTGGAAAAACCTGGACCAGCAGTCCATCTGACTACCCCCTTAGCTGACCTTTCTTTCCTTGGTCCTGAGGAGCAAGCTTGGGCATCTTTGCTGTTCAAAAATTACTGCTCAATCTTTGCAGAAAGCAACCATAATCTGGGTTGTGCTGAAGGAGTAACCCATCACATTGATACAGGAACCACTCCTCCAATCCGCATGTGCTTCATACAACAATTGAAAGCAAACAAAGAAGTTGTCTCAGAAGAAGTCAGAGAACTGCTGAAACAAGGCATGTTGGTCCCATCCAAAAGTCCTTGGGAATCTCCTATCTTGATTGTCAAGAAGAAAGATGGCTCTAACTGAGTTGTCATTGACTATTGGCGCCTCAACAAGGTAACCAAAAAGGACTCCTACCCCTTACCTTGCATAGATGACGCATTAGACCGCCTTGGGGGTGCCAAGTACTTCTCTGCAATGGACCTCATATTGGGCTACTGGCAGATTGAACTACCCCCAAAAGAACAAGAAAAATTTGCCATCATAACCTCACAAGGACTATTCCAACCAACAAGGATGCCGCAAGGGCTGTGCAATGCTCCTGCAACCTTTCAGCATGCAATGGACACCATCATTGGCAACCTTAAACTCTCCTGTGTCCTAGTGTATTTAGACAACATCAATGTCTTCTATAGGACTTTCACGGAGCATCTAGCTCACTTGGAAGAGGTTTTCAAGAGGCTAGCTCTGCCAATCTTAAGATAAAGTCACACAAATGCCAGTTCTTCAAGGACCAGTTGGAATACCTGGGCTTTGTTATAGATAGCCATGGCCTGCGTCCCCAACCTGAAAAAACCCAAGCCATATCTAAGATGAAGCAACCTGAGTCAAAACGTGACATACAAGTATTCTTAGGAATAGTTGGTTATTATTGATGTTTCATCCTCCGCTTTGCAGCAACTGGAAAACCTATCTTCCACTTGCTGAAATTGGGAGTTGACTTTGAGTGTAGTAAACAATGCCAAGGAGCCTTTGACAAGTTACGCTTGGCCTTGTCAAGAAACCCTGTTCTGATGTACCCAGACTTTGACAGACCATTTGTGATCCATACCAACGCCTCACTTACTGCAGTTGGGGCTGTACTATCCCAACTTGACAACAAGGGACTTGAACACCCTGTAGCCTATGCCAGTAGGGCACTAAACTTCCACAAATGCAACTATATGGTGACAGAGCGCAAATGCCTGGAAGTCATCTACGCATGCAAACAATTTTGGGTCTACATCCATGGTATACGGTTCACAGTGGTCACAGACCACGTGTCCCTAGCTTGGCTCCAAAGTCTCAAGGAATCAGAATGTCAACTTGCTTGATGGGCATTGAAACTACAGGCCTTGGAATACAAGATCCTTCACCGCCCTGGCAGCAAGCACCAGAACACAGACTGCCTTTCCTGCTTAACCACTGTGGCCCTGGTGAGCCCATTAGTGGATCAGCTGTACCAGAAAATGATGACTGGGAAGTTTAGCAATAAGCCCTGGAAAGTACAGCATATCCTACAGCACCTTTGGAAGGATAAAGCACTATGTAATGGCGTACTGTACAAGCTAGTAGATGGTAAGGAACACATATTCCCTCCTCCCTCTGAAAGGACTAGCATTGTTACAGCCACTCATAAGGCAACGGGACATGGCGCCTTTTGGAAGACCAAAGAGATCCTGTCATGCACCTACTTCTGGGAGGCAATGAATTTCAACATCCAGGAGACAATTGACTTCTTCATCAAGTGCCAAGGGAATAAGCCACTACAAAAAAGCACAACTTACTGAATGGTGCAATCCCATTTTGCCTGGCATACTGTGTCAATGGACGTAGTGGGACCACTCCCACGTAGCGGCTCTGGCTTTCATTATGTGATAGTGGCTATAGATCATCTAACTAAGTGGGTAGAAGCCCGGCCTATAAGGAAAGAAGATGCCCCTTCCACTGCAAAATTTGTCTTAGATGCCATTATACTTTGCCATGGCTGCCCCTAGTTCCTACTCTCAGACAACGGGACCAATTTTACAGCCTCTGTAATATTGAGAGTGAACAACCTCATAGGAGTCCGCAGAGTACTCTTCACTCCATACCACCCTGAAACCAATGGGATGGTGGAACACGTCAATGGGACCTTAACCAAGATCCTCTGGAAATTAGCTTCATTGTGTACATCCTCTTGGGAAACATACTTAGGAGCAGCAGTGTTTGTGTACAACATTTTGTTGTATTCCACCACTGGTGCATCCCCTTGTCAACTGATGTATGGTCAACACCCTGCCATTCCACCTGTCCTATACTTGGCCACAGTCAACCCTGGTCAACTTTCCTATGATCAGTACCTAGGACAACTGGCTGACACCTTCATCAAATTTCAGGCATCTGCTTTTAGCAAAACAGTAATCAAGACCCAAGCCAGATTTGAAAGAGACTCCACTAATAGGGCCCCATTGCCCTCTTTTGAGGTAGGGGAGGGGTTGCATACTGCAACACCAGAGGAGCGTGTAGATCCCACAAACTAGACAAACTATGGGTAGGCCCCTTTGAGATCATAGAGAAGGCCTCACCTGACGCCTACACCATCAAGGATAAGGATAGTGGACACATATTTAATTGCATACACAGAAAGTTTCTTTGTCCATTCTGCACCCTAAAGGAAGGGCCTAATTAAATATTATCTGAACTTGTCATAAAAGAAAATGACATAGGTGATATTAGCACATCATATAATCCATAACAAGAAAAATATAAAAAGACATAAAAATATAAGAGATATATAATATGAAAAAATATATAGAGTGCATTATATGAAAAGAGGACTTAGTCCTATGAATCTTTATTAGTGAGGGCCCTCCTCAGGGACATTGTGAGTGGTAGCCTCCACATAGTCACCAAAGGCGTGGGTGGCCACCACCTGATATAAGACAACAATGTTCTGGAGCCACATACACCGCGCCTCGGGAGAGAGCTGCTCCCAGCGCATAATGGGCACTGACAGGGCCAGCTCCTCATCTGCTAGGCAACCTAGGCCACACTCAATGGGGAAGCACGCCCCAACACCAGGCACTCCACTATAAACCCCTTGGAGGGGTAATTGGCTGGAAGACCCCGTTGGCAGCGCAGCACTTCACATTAATAAAACTCCAAGATGGCCTGCATCTGGCCCAAGGCACTGCAAGGAAGTGAAGGCTTGGGGACCAGGAAAAGATTACCCAGTAAATTCATGTGAGGGAGATACCGGGAAGGGTCCCCAGTCTCCAATCTCTCCAGGATAATATTGATGACATTGGCCAGCTGGTTGTGCTGGTTGTCAGCACGTCAAAGTCCCCACTGCTGAGTGGAATTGGGACTAGGCCCCCAAGCACAAGATCAGACCTGCACCACTGCATAGTTGAAGTCAATTACCTGTGCATATTTGGCATACAAAGTCACATTAGAGAAGGGTGGCTCTACCAAGACCCCCTCCAGAGGCCAAGCTAGCTCACAGAGGGCAACAGAGCAAACAGAAGGAGGGTGATATTTCTCTGCATGGTAAAGACGGGACTGAACGTCCACCCCTTGCTCACAAGACAGGAGGACAAAGAGGAACTTGCTCAGGAACTTATATCCCTGGAAGAGGCTGTTGACCTCACAGTCCACATGATTGGGGTCATACAAAAGGATTAAGCTACCCAACAGAGTAGGGTCAGGAGCATATAGTACAGCAGGCAGCAGAGGAACAACATCCCTGGCCCGCCAGATCTGTGGGTCCACAGAGGTAGCCCAATTGGCACCCCCAGACGCCAAAGGAGGACAACTCTCCTATTTGACTTCTTGCTCCAGGATTGGACTGGGGGGCGCTGAAAGGGATTGGTCACCACGGTGATGGCCAATGATAACTCTGAGCAAGTATCATCCCCATAAACACGTCAGGAACGCCAACTGTAGAACTGGAGACGGTGTGCCTCCTTACTCTGGCAATTAAACTCCTGACAACGCTCCTCCAACATAGTTGCCAGGAACTCCTGGTACTCCTCCTTGGTGCTAAGACGGGAAGATGCTGTTGAGAAAGCCATATGCCTGATTCTCTTCTTACCTTCCCTATTTATGGTCAAGAGGGGAGAAATGTGAGATTAGGCTGATTGACCACAAATGATCAGGCTAATCATTGCACGCAGATCATAACCAGTTACACGCTGTATTATCACTTGGTTATCATTTAATCAAGTGTAGTAATTATACACTGTATAATCATTAGTTCATTATAATAGATATGGCAGTTACACACCATGTAATTGTTAGTTTATTATAATAGATGTTGCAATTATATGCCGTATTATCACTGATCATCATTCCAATGTGTACTGATTGTACACCGTACATTACTTGCTTTATTATAATTGATGTAATAATTATACACCGTATAAACGTTAGCCAACATAGTGATCATCATTGATTACACGGCGTGAAATCACATAATCATCAACTGTATATCACCCATACCATCTATCTGGACGTTGTATCAACTCAGCCTTACCCAGCCTGATGATGTTTATGAGCATATCAAACAAGTTATGTGTAAAGGTCATGGAAATACCAAGTTTTGGTCAGCATTACACAGTGTATAATCAAGTTCCTTATTGGTTTGGGTCAGCATTACATGGCAGATAATCCTCTGAGTCACTAATTGATCAAGTCTGCTATTATACGGCATATAATCCCCAATTCAACTTGTTGCATTAATAAGTAGAAGACTTGTCAGCCAGAAAAGGATCACTGATTAAGCCCTACAAATGAAATACCAAAATTCCACCTTCCAATGCTGGAAGACAGATTAAGGACCATTTATAAGTGTTAACTAAATACGGCGTAGTTTCTGGAGCAATAATAGGCATGTAAGATACAGCCAATCAATAAATGACAGTAGGCTAGCTCAAGAAGAGCTTAGGCTGTAGCTGAAGTGCCATGTACGCCTGCAAAGACCAGTAGCAACACACGTGCCAAGGACAGTCAATCAGGATATGTGCAGCTAGCAAAGATGGGCCTATTGCAAAGTTAGCCACTGAGAACTGTCTGAAAGGACAAGAACAAGAGTTGTTGCAGTATATATTGATACAGACGCCTGAAAGGATAACAACAAGCTCTTAGTTACACCTGGATAGATTGCAGCCGCTGGCTAGATTGTACTCCAGTATCAATAAACGTAATTATCTTCAAAGTTCTATTCTATTGTAGTCTGTAGTGCTCTTGCATAGGATTAGGTAGAGTACATTGGCAAGGCTAACATCTATCTGTAGCTTTGAACATACTAGAAATAACACAAGTTGCTCAACAATGACAAAGGTGGAAGGAGCGTTGGTCATTCCAAAGTTCATGACACAACACTCAAACAATCTATAGCGTGTGCAGAAGGCAGTTTTTGCCTCATCCCCTGATGCACATGCGGACCTGGTTGGACCCTGCAGTGAGATCAATCTTGCTAAAGACCTTTGCACCTGCATATGTATCAAACAGGTTGTCAATCAGCGGCAGGGGGTACTTATTCTTAACTGTCACCTCATTTAGGGCACGGTAGTCTGTGACCAGGCAAAGGGACCTGTCCTTCTTGGCTACGGAGAAGACAGCTGCCCCATATGGAGAGAGAGGGGAAAATGAAGCCCTTATCAAGCGCGTCCACAAGGTGCTGGTGGAGGGTCTCATCTTCCTTTGGTGTAAGACAGTATAATGGTTGTGCTTTAGGTAACAATCCTTGGTGTTATACAGTGTGCTGGATCTCACGGGGAGGAGATAGTTGTTCAAGTGTCTCACTTAATACGTCCTTGTACTCCTTGAGGAGTGCAGCAAGCGCTGGTGGTAGTGAAGTGGTCAAGGGAGGGACTGCAGATGGTTCAGCGCAGATAACTTTGACTGAGCATTAGTTAAAGTCTAGTTTCCCCCCTTGAAATTATATGAGCCTGTCTCTGTTATTCTGACAAACACAGTATCATGGAGTAACTTGCTAATTTCCACAGGGTAGATCTGGAACCCCACCCCATTTCTAGTGAGGGTGATGACAGAGGTATCCCAGTTGATGTAGGGACGGTTGTGCCAGAGCCAGTTGAGGCCAGCAATTTACGTTGTGGCTGAGCCCAGCAATGATTAGCCCAGAGAGCTTAACCTGGATGATCCCCATTCTCACAGAGAAGGATACCATCTTGTGGGTGATTGAAACTCTGCGGGAGTCAGCTGCTTGTACTGCCTTGAACCTGCTGGGCACTTTGTCCAGTTGTTGAGAGTTGGCAAACGCCTGGTCCACCATAGTGCTGTTGGCCCCAGTATTTGCCAGTAATTTGTGGGTGTTCCCACAGAAACAGAAGGGATAGGACAAGTGATTTGCTTTATTTGAGGAGTGGCTTGCTTGCAGTATGGGGTTGTCACTGTGGACTTGGAAGACGTCCAGGGTTTCAACTTCATGGATGTTGTAGTCACAGGGGTTTTTTGCGAGCAAGGATGGAGAGGTTGGGTTAGGTGGGGTTGCAGGGCCTCTTGTTACTACAACCCCTAGGCTTTTCCCTGATCCTCAATCTGCGCAAGCTGGAGCTCCCCCCTTGTGGGGGAGTTTAGTCCTATTATCCTGTTGACAGGGCTGGCAGGCAGCCCACTTGATTATAGCCATTTTCAGGTGTTGTACGTGGTTGGGATGGAGCGTCACTGGTACGGCAGAAGCCCATTGAGGCCTGGTTGTTAGCCTCCACAATGGCCTTGTAGCAGTCATCAATGGAGGTGCAGCAACCTACAGGGACCCACTTGCAGATATGATGTTTTAACACATTGATGATGAGAGTGAGTAGCATTGCATTTCTGTCAGTCACAGCTTTGAGAGCGGCAGCAAGAGCTTGTTTCCAGGTGGCAAGGTACTCAGGAAAAGACCCAGTTTGTTTGATTTCTAGAAGAGGAGTCCCCACAACAATGGGGGAGAAGGTTTTGCTGTAGCAGGGCTTGGTGGCGTCTTGGAATGCCACCCAGGTAACGTTGAGTTCCTTGCTGGCCCAGTTGATGAACCACACAGTGGCGGGCCCCGTGAGGCAACAAGACGCAGTGGTAACCCACATGGGCTCAGGAACCTGACAGATAAGGAGGCAGGTTTCAGTAGATTGGAGCCAACTGACAATATTGGCCCCCTTGACGCCCCCCACAAAGGATTCTAGCTGAAGGTTGAGAATGTGTTGGGACAGGTCTGACTGGGGCGGGGTGACGCTGGCATCACACTGCCCAAGGCAAAGCCAATTGTACACGCTTGTGAGAACTAGCTGGTCTTGATAGAGGACATAACCGTCAGGGATGTCCCCCTTGGGGATTGGCAGGAAGGTCTCTTGTTGGGGAGTAGCCATACGGCCTGTACTCTGTCCTTTATTAGGGGGAATTTTTTTAGGTAGGTTGTCAACCTACCGCTGCTACCACTGTTGCAACTGAACTAATGAGGATTCAGTGTTTGAGTTGGGGAAGACAACAGTCCAATATAAAGGACAAGAATGAATAAGGTACTGTTTATTGTAGAATATTTTAATTAATATACCATATGGGGAAAGCCACAAGGCCACAAGGGGGTGGCATAGTGGTGTGTTCCATGTAAGGATTAGAGCAGGGAATAACTCATGCAAGATCAGCAAGTTGAATTGGTAGCACTCCTAATTAGGAGAAAGTGCCTGCCATTTGACATTGCCATCAGATTAGTCCATGTTGTTAGATATGTCAAGGGGTGACTCATTGAGCGCCCCCTGTGTATTGTAAGATACGTTAGCAGGCAAGTCTGTAAACTCAGTTGAAACAGTATTTAAACTCCATAAAGTCTTGATAATTGATATTGCAATTTTTAAATAAAAATAAGATTATGTAACCTTTGTTCTACCAATTTATTCCTTATTTTGTCTTGGTTGTTTTCTATTTTACTACTGTTCCAACAGAAAATCTTGGGCTGACAGCCTGCATTCCTGAGGAAGCCCCCAAAACCAGGCCTGTGTTTCATTGTCCTCCTGGAGCTCCCTTTGGTCCACTGCACTTCTCTGACTATCTGCTTAAACCTGAGCACCAGGAGCTTACTGTGAAGGAACTCCCCCACACACATAGACCACCTGGTCTAGCAGATAACCCCATCAACAGCCTTTCACAAAGATACTTGGTTCAAGCAACCAGCTCTCAACATTGTGTGAAGTACAACTATTTGCCTGCCTACCAGACAGATAGGGAAGCACCCCTGACACCCAAGCCTGACTGCCTACAAGCCACCCCAGGTCTGACTCCTCCCACAGCCAATCAATATGCAGACATTGCCTACATTACCTTGGCTGGGTTGGTCAACACTATGGTTCCAGCCGCTGGATCCTGGGCTTTAGTAGACCAATCAGAATCTTATCTTATCAAGTTAGCACCCCTCCTATGATGAGCTCTACCCTCCTACCAACAGAGCAAGTTGGCAGCTGAGGCTAACAGGCCTTTTCCCTGGGATGTGGTATCCTGAAAAATATTATTAATAAGAATTTAACCATAGGATCATAATGGACTTGACTATGTCAAGTAAAGACTTGCTGTCTTTAAACAAATTAATTAACTGGGAAGATTAATTAATATATATTGGGGAATATAATTAATGAGAATTCAGTTATATTTTTTAACTGCCTTGACTGTGTCAAGAAGTTTGGTTAAGGTTAACTAAAATTAAACCCCCAAATTGTGGTTTAAAGCGCTTTTTTGGCAAATTTATTAGGTTAAAAGCGCCAAGGTGCTGCCCAGTAAATGTTTCAGGCACTGGGGCGCCTCCTGGGAAAGTTCCTAGGTGCCTGGTTTGAGTTTAAAAGTGTTTTAATGGGTTTTTAATTCAAAAAACCAATTAATGCAAAAATAACTAAATGTAGACAATAGTGTATATGCATTCAGGATTGATTATCTGGTTCCCATTTGGCACAATGATAGCCTAGATCAGGAATATGTATATTCCACAGGGTTTTAGCGCCAGAAGTCTGTAATGCTTTAATCCAAAAAAATACATTTCCACAGAAGAAATCAGGTGATTCTGGAATGTATTAGGGCACATTCTTATAGGTTAAGAGTGTGAGATCTTTTTGGTAAAGGTCTTGTTTGAATGACGCTGTTGTTTCATAGATCAAATGATATAAATACAGGTGTGATTTCAGAGTCAGAGGGGTTTTCAGATGATTATACCATGATTGATATATAATGGAATCATGATAATAATTAATAAAGATACTTATTTGTGACAATGGTTGCTTTTTCCTCAATCATTTTATGCTTTATGTTTTTGGCTTTTAACATAAAAAAGACTACCATGAAATGAAAGAGATGGTCTTCAGCTAAGACTATGGGAAGTAAAAAGCATGGAAGTGATCATCAGATGGCAACAAGATTAGTGCCAATATTGCTTGCCTGGAATCTGAGCTCATTGAAGCTCACATAAAGGATTCCCTGTCAATATGGAAAAGAGTCAGACCAGGATAATAAAGAAGCAAGCATTAATTTCCTGGATCCTCTAAAGATAAAATTTGGTAGTAAATTCTTAATTCTTTGATTTTCCTCTTGGACTCCTGGCACTTGGTCTTGGGCTTCTTGTCCTTGATCTTGGGCTTCTTGTTCTTGATTTTGTGGTCCTGCTCTACGTATTAGAGTCCTTGTGCAGGTCTTTGTGTCTCACTTCTTGGTCTATTGCCCCTTGTGCTTCCTTTCTCTGAGACTTGTGCTCTTTCCTGGGAATCCTGGGCTCCTGCTCCTATGTCTTGGGCTCCTTGTCCTGGCTTATGGCTTTTGAAATCCAATATTCCCCTTGTTTCTGGATGTTTCCCCTTAAATAGCTCCTTGTTTCCTATGTTTTTCCTATAGGACTTCCTTATTTTCAAAGCTTAAACTATCCAGTTTTCCTGCCCTATAATAAATTAAACTTAATTACTTACCTCATCCAATCAAAGCAGACTTTTCCCTGAAAATTTCCTTATTTTTTAGTCTTTTTTCTTCAGTTTTACTAATGAAAAATATTGATTAATTAAGCTTTGACCTTCAGCCAATCAGGCGCCTGGATTGGCCTGTTTTTCTAAAATGTTTCCCCAGATGACTTGCTCCTGATTCTGGTTCAAACCTGTTGTCTTCTTGCTCAGGAAAAACCATGGCTCTGTGTTTCAAACAGTTTCCCTGTAATTCCCATAACATTTTGCCGTGTTGATTCAAGCGTTTCCACCTATGTTTTACTTAATGGTTTTTGGTACCTGGATTTTTTCAATGTTTCCCTGTGTTTTCCTGTGTTCTTTCCCACTTGGCAAAACCTGAAACTGTCTGTTGCTTGCTTCACACTCCCTTTAATGCCTTGGCAAAATCCCAACCTTTGTCCCCAGAGTTTCCCTGTGCTGTTTTACCTGTTTCCCTTTATTTTTTACTTTAATCAACTCCTTAATAAATTCTTATTTCTTTTTTACTTTTTTTCTTATTATTTTATTTATTTATTTCTCTTATTGTCTCTTTTATTATATCTTTTTATTCTTTTTATCAGTTTCTTTGATTCTTTTATATCTTTAAATCTTTTTCCTTGTTTCTTATTCCTTTTTCTTTTTTGTTCTTTATTTTCTTATTTTTTTGTTTCTAACCTCTTCTTCTAGCCTTTACCTACTTCTTCTGCTCCTTCTTGCTGCTGCTCTCCATAATTATTTCCCCCCTGTTCTTCTAGTCTTCATCAGTCAACACCTCAGACTCAGGCAATAAGTCTCCACAAGTGAATCAACTTAGACTTGACCCCTATCAGTGACCTACATTTTAGGTTATCAGTAACAGATCCTTCTCATGTTTTGCCACTGTTTTTATCCACTCAAGTAGCTAGTTTGAGATTTAGGCACAAAATAACCAACTTCACTTCCCAGAAACCTCTAAATCATCAAGTTCTGCATCTGTTTTTCTGGACAGCCACCTCAATGATGGTTATGGGCACATCCAATCCTGTCTATGTCAGGGATTCTTTCCCTGACTACTTGAATCTTGTTGAAAACCTTTTCAAAAACACTTCTCTAAATCAACGCCAGAACAAATACTTTAAGTATACCCAGTCAAAAACACACCACAACATACTTAACAACTATAGTTGTTTATTGAAAACCTTCCAGACCAAGATTCAAACTCAGGCAGCTATGGACAAGTGTATTGTTAGTTTAGAATCCTCTCAAACCGTTGATTTACCTTTTTATTATCCTTTGATTCAATTTGTTTTCACTTTCAAAACACCTGTTGAACTTGAAAGTGTTACTAATAAGATGATATATGTCACTTATTGCTAGGCTGTTGATTGGCTGCCTGGGATTATCCTGACGCTCTTGGATATAGAATCAGAAGATGAAACTGAGGCTCTGTTCTTAAGATTGACTAAGATTCAATATGAGCACTGCTTAAATTATAAGGATCTTGTGGCTTGTCTTGTTTCAGCTCCTCTTAATTTCTTGAATATCTTACAACTCCTGCTCAACATCAATGCTCATATTGGCCAGGTATTAATCTTAAACATGAAATTGATGCACATCCTTGTCAAATTCCTCTGATCTCCTCCCAATATGCACTCAAACTCCCAGCTTCTATTTTGGAGACTGTTTAAACTTTTAAAGCTTATTCAACTTAGTTGTTCCAACAATAAAGATTATTAATCTTCTAGCTACTCCTCTATTTTGATAACACTCCTTTTTTGAAGCCATGAGGGGAATTTTTTTCCTATCCTGGTTTCTAGAATACTTCTTGACCAAGGTGAACGCCTTGGAAAATCCAACTCCTACAACCAACTGGTATAATTCCTCCCCAGATGACGCCCACCAGAAGGAATCCCTCGCCAATGAATGGTTCAAATATCCTTCTGGACACTGGGGACATAAATTCCACTATGGCTTCTTGTTTGCTACCTCACCCACTGAACCTACTCTGGTTAGACTGTACGCCTCCTTTTACCTCTTGACGTATTTGGTGGGCTACTATCTACTTGGACAATTCAGTTCTATGTTTGGGAGATTCGCTTATCTAGGACAACTTGGACATCTTGCAATGGTCACAGTTCCTATTGGCTTGGTAATAGCAGGCTTGAATGTAGGGGCCTTAGCCCATCAGCTGGGAAGTTTATTCCCCGCCAAGTGGGTCCCTGGCAGTCTAATAGCTTCAAGGTTTCCTCAAAGTTACTTGACAATCATGGGGAGAAACTCTACCCCTCCATTCTACGTAAAGTTGTTCAACTGCACCTTTCTTACAGCTGGTCCCCAGATCTCAGAGCTCCTCCAGTGCATCCCTTTCCAGATATCCAGGACCTTATCCCCATTCATTGCATGATCTCATGGCCACCTTGTTCTCTCTCCATGGCTTGGATCCTTCACCTCTCTTGGCTACAACCTACATACATCAACAAAATAACCAACATTTACCTGTTTCTAGGAATTTAATCTTTATTGTGGCCAAATCAGCCCTTGTCTGCAACAATGCTCCCATGTGGATTGTCACAATGGGCACCCCAAAAAGTGCAAAATTGAATCACTATGTAGGGTGCAAAAATTGAAAATACAGTAGTTTTAAAACCTGTTGAGATAAACATATATTAGTTAATTTAGAATGTATAGGTTCAGTCACAAAAAAAAATTTCAACTGGAATCAGTTGAAGGTCAAATTACTCAATAAAAAATATCTATAGCCAGAAAAAAAAATAGTCAATCACAAAACAAAAATAAAGTCAAATACTGAATCCCAGAAATGAGACAGCAAGCATATGGAGCCCATATTCAAAACAAACACAAACCAGTCACATCCTGAAGCATTATACATCAAATTTTATAATGAGTGTGTGGCAAAAATGATATAAAAAGAGAACACATGAGATCCAGTCACAAAAGTGATCAGGTCAAACACAAAACAACTGTTTTTTTTGAAAATATTGATTATTTTTGGGACTCAAATTAGAAATAGTGGATTTCAGGAGTAAATCCACCAAAATCTATTCAAGGAACTACAGCATTATTTTCAATGTACATGATTCTAAATTTGGCCATTTATGTCTGAGAGAATGTCTCAAAAAGGAGCACACACTTAAATAAAATTAATTTTCTAAAATTACTTTGCTTTTTTGTTTTTAATAGAATTTTAATTGCTTTTTGTTTACAATGAGTTTCACTAGAAAATATATCTTTGAAATTATTAAGGAGCAGTGTCAGGAGCTATTCCAAGATCAGGCTGCTGATCAAAGGGGCGCAATCACAGTGTTTCTTGTCTATACCCAGTTAAATACAAATTGCAAGGAGAACAAGCTGTATGTGTCACCAGCCTCATCTATGGGTGGCTTTTCTGATGGCCAGTATGTTGACCCCCAAGACCAGGCCCAATCTGCGCCTGTGTCACATTCTGGAGACTGAGAAACTGTGGTCCCTTCCCACCCTATCCAATCATTGCCCAAGAATTCAGGCCAAGTAAACCTTGTGCTGTCTAATTTGGGTCCCCTTATTCCCAAAGGCCCCCCAAAAATATTGAATCATAACCAATGAAATCATAGAGAAGATTGTGAGCCTCAAGCAGAGTGGCATAAATTTTGCCTTAAATGCCACCAGTCTTCAATTCACCAAGGCAATGGTTAGAAATGAATTCCAAGTCCTCTTGAAGAGAGGTGGTACAAAGCTGGTCAAGAAGCCAAAGAAGTAGGTCAAATCCCAGATCAAGGAGGTATATCCCTTCATGCTTGACCTTCTGCAACAGGACCCATACCTCTGATTGATTGAGGTCTGTTGCTTACTTGGGCTCAAGGGCATATTTATTGTCTGCCACACTGTGCAGCTCTGGATGCATAGGCTTGTAGCCAGTGTTCTGATTCTGACCAATCAGCCAGCCAATGAGTTGGATGATGGTTCTGATTTGCCCTATGGCCCTGTGATTGGTACCACAATCACCCAATACATGTCCTCAATTTCAGACAATGTCATATGTATATCTATTTATAAATTGTCAATGTAAGTCCATGATTATAGAGCTTTGAGTAAAAAGAAGGAACCAAAGGGATTGTGATTGGTGCATTCCTAGCAACTTCCCCAAAAGAGACTGTTTTCTATTGAATCATAACCAGCTACACCAATGGGTACTGGTACAGGAAATTCCTCTCCAACTTGCTTGCCGCCTGGAGTTTGGCTAATTCAAGATTAAAAATTTTCCTGAGCCACCAAATTAAGTACACTAAAGTGGCATCTAAGAATATCAAAGCAGACGGCCACAATGTCTTCATTTTCCCTGCTGGCCATGCCAATCTTTACCTGGGGGATACACTGTTCTTTAACATTGGGGACACAATCTGTGAGCGCAACCCCACAACCTTCAGCCAGATGGTTAGGCTAGCCAATGACCACACTGTGCTGTTTCCCTGTCAGAAGGTCATTGGCATTCTAACAAAGATGGCCCTGAATGTTTAAAGCAGCAGACAATCACAAAAGAATACCCAACTGCCCCCTCACAATTCCCTGGCATACAAGCCAATTGCCGTCCTCCCTGAGTCTGAATATGATGCCATGCATCATGAATTCCTCTGAGCCACTCAAGGCACTCATGTGCCACTGGTTCTCTAGCTGCCCTAGTCCCCATCTAATCTTCCCAGGTGACCAGCACTAACCCTCTAGCCAATCAAGTCATTTCCTCACAATCCAGCCTGCCAACTAGTTTGCCCTGCCCAATCCCATTTTGCCCAATAAAACCTTGTCCCCCCAAATACTTTTTTAATTATATAATATATATTGATTTAACTAGCATTTATTTTATTGTGATAAAATATATTTATATTTAACTACAATTATGATTGATTTTTATCATGCCACAAGTTAAATTTGGTTGCTTTAATATTTATCAACTCTATTGTTTTCTATTATAACTTTAATATTTTGAAGTGCTACAATAAAGTGAATTTAAAAACTTAAGTGCTATAGATCAGCCAATAAGAATAAGCGTACATTTGTGCTGTCTTTGTGCTTGACTGCTCCATAGCACTTTTATTTTTAAATTCACTTTATTGTAGCGCTTCAAAAATATTAAGTTATAATAGAAAACAAGAAAATTAATAAAAATAATCCATCTCACTGCATATACTCTCTGAAATTTATGATCTACATATAACCCCTGAGTGTGATTATTTTTTAATAAAAATTTTACTCCACGCATAATTAGCATACTAAGTTAATAAAAAATTATATTGTACTTGGACAAAACATGTACATGAACAAAACATGTTGTACATGATACTAAGAATGGGTTGGTTTACGCACTCTGAAATATATGATCTACATATAACCTGTGAAAGCAGTTATCTTATAATAAATGTGTACTTTGGGTCAAAATTAGCATACTGATTTGAGAACAAATCATGTTATACTCAAAAAATGTACATGAACAAAATATGTCAGCATGATACCCAGAATGGGTTGGTATATAAAAAATATATACATAATATCAATATCAATATCAAATGAATAGTGGTGCTTAAATCTAATAAATATCATAATTAAAATCAAGATATATTTATATAAACTCTATTAGTTACAATAGAATAGATATAGTTTATTGTGATATTTTTATTGATATAGAAGGGGTTGGGGTAATAACAAGGAAAACATGTCAGAATTGTAGGCAATGGTCAAGGAGTTAGACATAGCTGTGGCCAAAATCAAGGAGGTAAATCAAAAGGTAAAGGACATTCTCATGGGGGCGGTTTTAGAAGGTGACAAACTGAACAAACTTGCCGTGAAGGCCGTGAAAAAGAAGATACCCAATACTATTGAAAAACTTACAATAAGGCTCCTTAATGTACAGAAAGATGTTCTTGCTGGCCTACAGTTCAATCCACAGGGGTTTGCAACCGCAAAGCTATGGTCAAAGGATCCCAAGATGTTTGAGCAACTAAAAAATAAAAAGAAACACAAACCAACAAAAGAAGACCAGCAACCATCAAGTGACAAGTCCTGTGAAGCAGCCCCTATCAAGGGAGCAGAGATAAAGATATAGAAGAAGGTAAAAAAATAAAATATTAAATAAATAAATAGATTGTACTAAATTTTTTATTTATAGAAGAGTACAAAGGAGTAGTGTTCCAATACCTAAAACCCTATGTATCCCAAACCTTTTACAGCAACTACACCCCCACATAGGGCGTCAGCTGGTCCTGACGCCAGGCGTTGCCTCTGAAATGATTAATACATATAAAAATTTCTCCTATGAAACAAGAACAACTCACAAAACTCCAACCAACACCAGATGACACTTAATGGCGGGTCTTGGCTTTGATTGCTTTGACAGAAATCACAGGATAATATGAAGCTGTCTCCATGTGGTGGGGAATCACCCACCAAATCCACATAGAGTTAATGATTAACCACCAACGCAGCTTCAGATACTGTTTTGTGAAATTTCTAAATGAGATACTAGGGTTAAGAAAAAATAATTAACCCCAGCCAGAAAAGCTCTAGATAAATGGCCTGTGAGAGAATCAAGGTGTCCTAAGCATAAAATTCAGGTCATTGAGATAGAACAGGATTTTCAGCTTCAACAGGGGAAGGATCAGCACTGAGATTGACAGGCATTGAATTGATATTTGGCAGCAACAACAACAAAGTACCAACAGCAGTCCCTCATCTTCCTGTAATAATCCAGCTAAGGATAAAACTGTAGGGAATGTAGCGCAACAATCCAGCTACAGAATGCATTTTCAAAAGTAAAGTTAGACCAGGGAATATGTGATTTTTTATTGAGTAAATTTTCAGAGGACTCAACTCTTAAGATTTAAAACAGTGAAAATTATTCAACATATATCAAAAATTGACTAAGCAATACCACCTGGATCCTGAGCTCCTATTCCTTCCATATTGTCAAGTGAGTATCTAGTCCAGGTTGCAAAGAAGCCTTGAGTGACTAACTTCTGACAACCATGCTGATTAACAAGTTTGTATCTGGTGACCCTTAAATTACGTCAATTTATGGGGGGAAATTGGATTTGACCGGCAAACTGAAGCGGCTGTAACCCATTTTTGATCAACAGTTTGATTCAAAACTGTTAAATAAAATAGTTTTGTTAAAGGTTTTTGGGCTTTCTGCACTTTCTTACTCAGCTGAATAATGCTCAGCATTATGGAACTTACCGTGACAGCTGCGGCCCCTAAGCTCCACCTCAACCAGTATGCTCCACCCCCAAAATTCTGCAAGCTCTTTGTCCTCCTTTTATGGGACTTTGTCAAAATCATGCCATATCAAGACTTATCCAAAATAGATAAAGGACAATAATAAGAATTTTTCTGTTTCTCAATCAAACACACATTATCTCATGTCCTAAAAATTTAAAAGAAAAAATATCCAACCTTAACAACAGTTTGTCTGACGTCCTGCCTGCTGTTGTGGGTGTCCTTGGAGACTTCAGGGCCTCCTGGTACTCCAAAAAGACCAGAATACCGCCAACCATGGGAAAACTTTGCTATCATGTCCCTTAAAAATAAAATAAGTACCCTATACAATAAATTTTGTGAATTCTCAGCCCTGTTTGTGGGGCAGAGACTTCACTTAATTGTTTACCTAGCACTTATTATAACAATGGGGATTAAAGCAGAAGCACATGACCTGTCTGGTTTAAAGTAGTTTTAAAAGCTATGGTAACAACCAAAAAAAACCTCAGATTTGAACAAAATTCAAGTTGCACGAGATTTAAGATTCAAATATTTTAAATATTTTGGTTAATAAATGAACTGTCAAACAAAAAAGAAATTTTCACTAGCCTGTTGTATGAAATTATAGCAAATATCAAGTGGTGTTGTTTAAACCACAAACAAAATGAACTGACCCAGCAAGTGAGATGAATGGATTCTGTTCTGGAGTATATTATAATACAATCAGGATTCATATGAGGCACCAACGGAAGGACTAAAATGAAATAAAATTTTAGCAATCTGGAAGTGAGATTCCACAAGCACAAAACAAAATGAAGTCACACAAGATGTGTAGTATGAACAGCCTAAAATAGAAGTATAACAGTTTAACAGCCAATCACCAGCTATCCAATTTAGGAACAGAGGCATTTTATTCATTTTCACTGATCCTTATTTGTGTATAATAGTTTTGAGAGTCTTCCAAATATGGAATGGTGATTATAATAAAAACCAATCATAAAATTTTAAACTTCTACTTTTAGTGATTCTATCCTAGGTTCTGTTTCAAGATGGTTTTCAACAGCAACAACATTTTCAACAGCACCAGCAGCCAAGCCAGCTTCAATGAAGGCAAGGCTCAGGACGTGGAGGCACCCATTTACACTCAAGCCTTTGAGGTAGCTAACAAGGAAGCTGACCTGTAACCAACCCCCAACCCATATGGCTTTGACTTGTTCAACAGTTAACTAGTGTCTAGCTCTGCCCCTGCTCCTGTACCCACCCCCGCAGAAGTTGCCTATCAACCAACTAATTAGGATGGCAACCTTGATTTGGAACAACTTCCTGCCACAAGCCAACCTTCCCTCCCCCTCAGCCAATCAGGCTTCAGCTCCTGCAGCCCAGCACCCCAAGCAACAAATCATCAACACCCAAATTCTTCAGGAATTATGGCACTGAACCTACAGGGTCTGTCCTGGGATCAGATTGCAACACAATTGCAATTTACCCAAGCCTCCATAATGTGGGAGTTCAACAACCTAATGAACAAGGGGAATCTGATCAGGATAGCTAAGAAGCCAAAGAAGGCCCCAGAGTCCCAGATCAGCAAGGCCTACCTAATTATGCTTGACCTCCTTCAGCAAGACCCCAAGCTTCCTCTGACCCAGGTCTGGAAGCAACTTGCGCACCATGGCATTTGAGTTTCTGAGCACATGGTGCAGCTCTGGATGCATGGAAAGGTGGCTTCATTCTGGATCCTTACAAATGTTGCTGGAAACCAATGAAATGGCGCTGAGGATTCCCCATAATGTCATGTATTTGAATCAACCCTGGTCTGATGCTTGACAAGTCTATCAGATGACGTCATGTTCATCTCCTACTACAAGCTATTAATAGCTTTTGACAATTTTGGCGTGCAAGGAAGAGCTGCCACCCAAAAAGGAAGGAAGAAGGTCAAGAAGGGGACGTTCATTGGTGCGTTTCTGGCTGTTTCAGCCAAGGGTTTTGTCTATTATTGGAAACCCCATATTTTACCAATGGCTATGAGTATATCCACATCCTTGGTGGATTACTTGACTCCTGGGATGTCTCAAATTCCAAGCACTGAGTTTTCTTGAGCCACCAAATGGGAGGAAGTTCCACTGCCCTTGAGGCCATCCAGGGATGCGGGCACCAGGCCTCTGTGTACCCCACCAGCCACGCTGACATTCATCTTGCAGATGCTTTGTTCTTCAAAATTGGTGACACAGTCCAGGAGCGCCGCCCTCAGGCTTTCAATAACCTCTATCTTGGAGTCCTTGACCACAATTCTCTCTTTGGTTACCAAATAGTGGCTGACTTGTTTTCCCAAATTGTCTTCCGTGTGAATATGGACAACCAATCATGAAAAGACAGGCGCCTCCCATCCTATGCCACATCTACCTATCAACTCATCCCGCCAATGATGGATGAGGAATATAAGAAGTGTTATATGGCAGCCATCACGCACAATCCTCCTACCCCTACCCCTGCCATCACTACCCCTCACCTGCCAGCTCCACTCACCCAATAACAGACCCCTTATACCAGCACTGGCTCTATTTCTTCCTTCCCACACTATTCTGCCTACAAGGCATCTCTCTTCCCCTCCCCTATAAACTCCCTCTTGCCAAACATTTTCTATTTATATTATATTTATTTTGAATTTCAATTGTTCATTTTTATTCTTTGTTTATAGTTGGTTTTATTCTTTATGTTTGATTTATTTCTATAAAATCATATATTTACTATGTTGTGTATCTAGATCCAGAACTTGGTTATTTTTAGCACCCAAACCAGCCCCTTGTTAAAATATTAACAACAATTTGGTGATCAGCTAAATTTGAACTGAAAAGTTAGGTTAATTGTGTTTAGATAAAGTTATTACAGATCCAAATTCAAAACCTTAATGATAAACTTTAAGCCAATCAGGAGCCAAGTAATAAAGTGATTGCTGTGACATAAAGGGTCTTTCAATAATTCTTTGATGCATGTGCACTAATTAATCTGATTGGCTAGTTGTTTTGCCATTGTGCGCTATTGCTGCTGTGACAAGTTGTTGATGGACTAGTGTTAACCCAGCAGCTGATTGGGCACTAGTCCATCAACAACTTGGCACAGCCGCAATGGCGCACAATGGCAAAACAACTAGCCAATCAGATTAATTAGCGCACATGCACCAAAGAATTATTGAATGACCCTTTATGTCCCAACAATCACTTTATTACTTGGCTCCTGATTGGCTTAAAGTTTATCATTAGGGTTTTGAATTTAGATCAGTAAAAACTTTATCTAAACACAATTAACCTATAACTTTCTAGTTCAAATTTAGATGATCACCAAATTGTTGTTAATATTTTCACAAGGGGCTGTGTAAAGTGCCAAAAATAATATGGCAATTAAGGAAACAATGCCAACACAAAGCAAACAACACATATTGAGATGAGCGTAAAACATACACACAATGGGTAAAAAGATAGGATAATGTCAAAACCCCCCCCCCCCCCCCCCCCCCCCTTCCCCCCCCAGGTGTTTCTCCCCCCCCCCAACCCCCCCCCCCCCCCCCCCCCCCAAAAAAAAAAAAAAAAAAAAACCCCACCCCCCCCAACAAAAAAAAAAATTCCTCTTCGGTGGGAACCCCCCCTTTCGCCCCTCCCCCAATTACCAGGACCCCCCCCCCCCCTCCCCCCCCCCCCCGGGGTCCCCCCCTTTTTTTTTTCCCCCCCCTTACCCCAAATAAATAAAAAAAAAATCTCTCCCAAAAAAAAATATTCTCTCTTCTAAAAATTTTTTCCCCGTGTAACTCTGCTAAAACAGCACAGTTACGACAATAATGTAGCAAATGGGAAAACAAACAGGAATAAACAAAGAGGCAATAATATCAGAATAATACAGATTTTATGGGGTGAAAGCTATAAAGACATATGGAAAGGTTAGTAAAAAATCATATGAGAGAACTTGAAAAACTACTCAAAGACCTCAACTCAGCAATTTCTGATATCAAAGAAATTGACTGCAAGGTCAAAGCCAGAGTGAAGTCTGCCGTCCTTGAAGGGGACAAATAGACAAGGTGTTCACAAAGGCCCTAATGACCAAAATACCAGACACCCCTGAGAAGACAATTGAGTGCCTACTCAACATTCAGAAGACAGTGGTTGAGGGCCTGAAATTTAAGACATACAATCTTTCTGCAACGTCTTTATGGGTTGACAACCCCAATATGTATGCACATCTCAAGCCAGCAAAGAGCGCCAGGAAAGAGAGTACTAAATTGCCAGTGCAATTGCTTATGCCAAGAATAGCTAAGCCTGCTGAAGCCACCAGCAAGGAGGAAACACAAGAAGATAATCTAAAAAAATAAATGAAAATAAAAAATTCTTACTATTTTTTAGAAAACATAGCTGGCAAAATCCACCAGGTCCTGGTCCCCTTTGTCCCTGCCACATTGTACACCAACTACGCTAATCATGTGGCAAGGCAGCTGTTTCTGTCTCCCTGTCTTGCAGGAGCCAGAGAAATTCATCTGCAGGTCCTTTCTAATATTGCAAGAGGCATTGACTGAGCTTATGCATCCCAAGGGGGCATCTAAGTGGGTAGTTACTGCCTACAAGGATGCCCAATTGGTCCGCCTTGACCCAGTGGTCCTCAGTGGAGTTTAATGTGTAAACTCTATTGATCTTATTTGGGACTTACTGGTGACGCTCCAATTCAAGAACATACTGTAGATGGGCCAGGCCCATACAGCTGCTTGCTTCTGCTTTCTGGTGGAGCACACCCTGTCTTACCTGTTAGAGAACTTTGGGCGTGTGGTGGGTAAATTGGCTGTTGCAGATGCAGCAGCCGTCAAGAAGACCAAAATTCTCCTTGCTGACTTTGGGCTGGCCTGGAGCGCTGACAAGACGGGGGTCCCTGCAGCCATGGAGCTGACCTTCTCAAAGACAAAGCATGAAAAGAAAATTAGTGCTGTCTAAAACAAACTGTGCAAATTTACAGAAGCCTTTGCTGGGCAAAGGCTTCATCTGGTTGTGTACCTGGGATTCCTGTTCTACTTTGGGATGAGGACTAATGTTTAGGACCTTGATTGGGTCCTCCTAGGAATTGGCAAGGCCAGGCTCTCCCTGGACGGGAAGAAGGTCCCTCTGGGTTACAACTTGGTTGGCCATGTTATCCAGGACGCCCTGGTCCTGGCTGGGATCTACAGATCAGCAGCCCCACCTGAAAAGCTGCTACTACACTCCACCCTTACAATCCTCTCTTTTACCAGCCGCCAGGAATATTTCAATCAGGATGTATCCACTGTCTACAGTGTGGCAGTGGAGGTTGTGTGCCACCTTCATTACCAGATGAGTACATACCAAAGAACTCACTACAGGCGCTCTTAATAAAATCTCTCTTGCAATAAATATAATTACAATTTATATTATTTTTATTATAATAAATCTTTCTAATTTTTATTTTAGCAAAAAAAGTTCTGCAAAATAAATCCTGTGATAAGGAGCACCTTTTGGGGAAGCTTTAAATATAGAATTAGGAGAGAAGAGAAAGATATTTTATTGGATAATATTTTAGACTTATATAGATTGGGCTGTGGTGGAGATTTAGTTGGATTGAACCTAGGGGTTGGTCATGTGTGGTATGGGTTTGAGCCACTGGATACTTGGATTGTCATGTGATATTGCTTGGTTACCATTCTTGGTATGTCAAACGGTATATTGGAAGGGCATCAAATCGGGCAATGGCTGGATGTTAAGTAGGTTGGCAGTAGCCAGAATGCTTGTACATCCAGACCCTTGACACCTGGATAAGTTTTTCATAAAAGCATAATAATATATGTTAATAAAATATACTTCTAATTTTTATAATCTACATTTGATTTTTTATTCCATTTATATATATTTAATAAGAGTGATATAAATATATTTGCATAATCCAGTATTAAGTGTTTGGGATAGCCTCAGATACCATAATAAAATAATTTAATATAAAATAAATACATTATGAATCTTCATTGATGGTCCTGCTGAATGTGATTGTGGGTTTAGAAGCTTCTAAATATAAAATGATAATTAATAAATCCTAATTAGTAAATTAGAGAATATAAAAAAGTCAGACACACTAAGCCTTTAATTGATTGGCTATTTGGCAAGGCACACAGGGATAAAAAATCAGCATGGCCATAGAATTTGGCCACAGACTCAGCTGGGAGGGTGTGTATCCTGGCCTGCAGCAAATTAAACAGGTCTTTGGTCCCAGTTGGGGTTCCTTGCTTGAAGACTTGCTTGAGCCACCCAAAGACTTCCTTGATGGGGTTTAGTAAGGGCAAATAGATGGGGAGAAAGAGAAGGCACAAATTTGCTGTGGCCAATTGCTGGGGGCCCACTGCAATGCTATTGTCAATCATTGGAAATTCAGCAAGAATATCTGCCACCTTGTGCAGACCAATGTTGTCCAGTACTATTGCATTGGTGAAGCCCAGGATTGTGCGCCTCAGGTGCTCCTGGACCAATTAGATAAAAGATAAGATGGTCCTGCTATTGTGAGAACCCAATATCATTTGATACAGCTTGACCCCCTTTGGACTGAGGAGAGCCACCATTGAGTAGGCTGTGACGTGGACTGCAGCACGCTAAGCCATCCCGTCATTGGAGCCTTTGGGGACATAGCCATATGCATTGTGCATAGATGAGGCAAATGCCAATTTGTCAATATAGTAAAATTTAACTGTCCCTTGGCTTTGAGGGCATTGTATGCCTCTGCATAGTTTTTCTGGGTCTCAATGTTGGCTGGGCTATTCCAATTGTACGGAGATACCCTGAGCTTTTTCCAGGAAAAGCGCATCCCCTTATGAGATGGTAGTAAAAGGAAATGGAAGCCTCAACCCCAAAATTGGACTTGACCATCACCTGTATATTTGCCGGTTTAAGAGGGCAGTCCCAGATGATCCACTGGCAGATTGCCCATTTGTGCTCCTTGGTGAGCATGGTGGAAATGTGCATGGATTTCTCTGCAACAAGGACTCAACCCATGTTAATAAACTTGTTGAAGGTCTCGGAGGAGTACTTGGGATCCACCTCAACAAGAGCCGCAGCTGCCTTGTAATTGCCTGATTCACGCATTAGCTTAAGCAGGATGATGTGTTTGATATCAGGAATACACTTCTGAGCGGGCTTTGTGGGTTCAGACAAGCCAGGATCCTGATTGATGACAGGCTTGCAAGGCATGGGTACCTTGGTGTAGAAGGCTGCAACTTTTTTGAGCACTAACTGTCACTCATCAGTTCTGAAGAACTCGGGCTCCTCATCCTCTTCCTGATTGCCATCACTGACATAGGGCTTGTAGCTAGTATCAAGTACAGACTTCACCTTCTCCAGCATGGCTGACGGTACCAACTCTTGCTGGTACACAACTTCAAACACATACAAAGTAAGTTCTACCTCCTTGTTTCTAACTTTCTTGGTGAAGGTAACCTTGGTGGGCTTCTGGGTCAGCTTGGGGACCCAAGGATTGACGCTCCGCACCCTAGCAGCTTGTGCTCCTTGAACTGGCTGTGTCAGTGCAACATCACTATGGAACTCTCCTCTCCTGCCTCCCTCCTGAGTAGGCACTTGTGTTGTACTAAGTCTATTATTTGACCCGCGGGGGCAACTGCAACCGCGGCGCACAACGGGTGCAATGATAGTCTGTTGTTGTGTTCCTTCCATTTTTAGAATTTAATAAAATATCAAATAAATTTCAATTAAGTTACTCTCTAATTTTAATTTTTGCTTTTATCTATTTATGGATATTCAATTAATATTTTTTCCCACCCAATATCCCAATTATAGATTTTTTATTTCTTAGTTAGTTGTTTTTGGTTTTACAATGCCCATTTTAGAATACTCAAAAAAAATCCACCCATTTTCCTAGATTTTACTGCCAAATTCAAACACCCAACACAATATTTTAAATTTTTGTTTCAGATTGTGTGTCTTATTTTAGAAACCTTGGTATCATTCATGATTGCAATCCATTGCACACATTGCATGAGTGATTTTTTTACATAGTGAGTTGCTATTGTGTTTTGGTTTTAGTTTGAGTTTTGACTCACCACGCTTGGGTGTATTTTGTCACCAATTCACATAGTAAACATATTTACACTGAAAATCAACCCACACCATTTTTTGTGAATCAATGTATTTTGGATAGTATTTTGAATAGTTTCACTTGTCATGTGAGTACTTCTTTGCTGGGTTGACCCATTTTGCCCATTAACAAATAAAAATCCCTGTTAACAGAGTGTATATTTTACAATGATAGTTGGAATTTGCTTAAATATGAACTCATTTTGTTTAAATATGAGGTATTTTTGATTGCTGCCATAGCCTTTAAAACTACTGTAATAATAAAGCTGGATGAAATTTGCCATTTATTAAAAGAAAAAAATTGCCCCTGGGTACAGCTCAATAGAGAATGTTATTCAGGATGCAGTTATTCTTGCCATCACATATGAGATGGCAGCTCCACCAGAAAAAATCCTCCTGGCCAATTGTATCACAGTACTTCTGTACTCAAGCCGTTGCAATTTATATAGTACAGGGTCAATGTCAACATATGCTTTGACAATAGAAATTTCTAGTTTATTTCAAAAACAAGTCCTGGAATTCAGTCACTCACACCCCCAATAAAATTCTACACCCAAATACTATTTTAAATTTTTATATATAATTTTTTTATAATATTATCTACTCAAACCATCTATATTCAACAAATAAATACATAATAAAAAAATATTCTGTGTACTCATTCATTCACCCTTATTGCTTTGTTAATTTTTATAAACATGAAAGTATATATTTGGAATCATATAAAAAACATAAAAAAAACTAACCTAAATAAGATCATAATAATAAAGAATAAATATTCTTGTGTTTTATTTGTCCATTCATTCATTCAATTGGCTTTGCTTTGCTTTATTGATTTTTATTATACCTGATGCAATATGCAGAATCACAGAAATAAAGTCAAAATAAATTAAACTAAATAAAAACAAACATTAAAAAATTAAATGCAAAAAAAAACATTGGGAACAGCAAAGCCTTTAATTGATTGGCTGCTGGGAAAGGCACACAGGGAGAAAAAATCTATGTGACCATAGAATTTGGCCACAGTTTCAGCTGGGAGAGTATGAACACCAACCTACAGAAAATTAAACAAGTCCTTGGTTCCAGGTGGCACCCCTTTCTTGACTACTTGTTTTAGACACCCAAAGACCTTTTTGATTGGGTTGAGGAATGGCAAATAGGGGGTGAGGAAGAGAAGGTGCAAATTGGATGTGGCCAATTGTTGGAGGCAATTTCAACACCAGGCTCAATCACCTGGAATTTATTGAAAATATCTGCCACCTTGTGGAGTCTGACATTATCTAGCATGATAACATTGGCAAAGCCCCAGCTTGTGCGCCTCAGGTGCTCCTGAACAAATCTGAGAAATTCCAGAAAGGTCCCACTATTGTGGTAACCCTTGATCATCTGTTAGATCTCAATACCAAGGGGACCAAGAAGGTCTACCATCAAGTAGGCAACAGACCAGACAGCCACACAGCAAGACATGCTGTTCTTTTCACTTTTTGGGACATACCCATACTTGTTTCTCATGAAGGACGCAAAGGAGGACTTGTTGATGTAAAAGAAATTCACTTTGCCCTTTTTCTTGAGAACAGTAACCGTCTTGGTGTATTTCTGGAAGTAGACAACATTTTCTTGGCTATTCCAATTGTATGGAGATACCCCAAGTTTTTTTCCAGGAGAATCATAATTTCTTGACTGTATGGTAGCACGTGGAAACCAAAGCCTGGATTCCAAAAGTGGACTCAACTATTGACTGAATATTTTCCAGTTCAATATGGCAATTCCGCCCAATCTGCTTTTGGATTGCCCACAGGTGTTCCTGGACCAATAGTATTGGTTGGTGCTTGGATTTCTCCAAAAGGAGAACAGTCCCTGCTTTCAGGTAAGTTGCGGAGAGCCTGTGTGCGGATTTTTCCAAAATACTGACAATAGCTGTGGCCTTTCTGTAGTCAGTGGTCTCCTCCATGAGCCTCATGAAGGTCTTGCAGGTGGCGTCAGGGATGACATGGTACTTGGTCTTTTTGGAGTTGGGAAGCGGCTCATTAGGATTGGGAACAACACAGGGCATAGGCACTTGGCTGTAGAACGCAGCAACCTTTTTAAGCACCTTCTACTATTTTGTTGTTTGGAAATACTGGGGCGGCTTGTCCTTGTCTGCCCCTTTGGAATCACTCACATAAGGCTTGTAGCTAGTGATCAAGTACAGGCTTAACCTTCTCCAGTATAGCTGCAGAACCACATTACAGTGGTATACAGGGCTTTACACCAAGGACACCCTCTTGGTGGTAACATCATTAACCGTTTTGGAAGTGACAACCTTGGTCTATTTTCTGGTCAGATTCTGTACCCCAGGGTTGATGCTCTGCCTCCTTGCATGTTGTGCTCCTTGAAACAGCTGTGTCAGTGCAGCGTCACTATTGAACTCTCATCTCACATCTCCTTCCTGAGTAGACACTTGTGTTGTACTAACTCTGCTCTTTGACCCACAGGGAAAACCTCAACTGCGGCGCACAACTGGTCCATTGTTACTCTATTGCTGGGATGTTTCCATTTTGGTATAAAAAATAAAAGAAATTTAAAATCAGTTAATCTACTGTAAATTCAGAACCTAAACATAAAAATGCGGGATTGTCATATCCTTGGTCTAAATTTAGAATCACTTTTGCGGATAACTCAGCTGAGTGAAAAGTAAAATATAAAATAAAATCAAATATTGAATTTGACTTTTTTTGATTTATTTAAATTGAAAATTTTTGAATCTCTTGAGCAGATAACTCAACCAAAAAAAACAAAACTCAGCAAATAAATGCAGGATACATGAATCAGAAATGCAGGATTCTAATGTACAATTTGAGATTTCCTGTATGTCAAACAA